>JAVRFV010000486.1:0-35498 GCA_032716605.1 Paralithodes platypus
AGATGGAGGTTAACAGGGCAAAGGAGCCGGAGGACTTATAACAGTTGTCTTCAGCTCCACCTGACCCTTTTTAGGAAGGGTTTTGAGCGGTAGGGTCTGAGTCATCTAAGGGTTTCCCAGAAACAATATTTTAACTTTACTCAACCTCGGGATGATCTAGATTGAATTCTCCACAATATGATGCGACAATAATAATCTACCACCTAAGTCACAGGAAACTTTCCCACAGCTGTAACCGGAGCTCGCTCCCTCCGATTGGGTCTGTGTGTGCGGGGTCGCCAGTTAGAGCCAACCAGAGGTTGTTGTTCCATCTAGTGTTTCCATTTAGCCCTCCACCACCCCGCCCACCCACCTAACGTAACGCAACCAACTACGTCAGCGAGGAGTATTGCAGGTCCTGCTTTGACTACCATCTAACGTGCGAGTTGAGGACGGACAGGAATCCCCCGCGGGGAGAAAAGGTTGCCATTAACGAAAAGCCCAATGCCTTTGCTTTACGGTCCCGATTGTTTCATGGGTGACTATAATGGCACAAAATCCAGCCATAGCACAAACGACAATCGCAGGGGAGCTCCCAGTCCCTATTGAATGGGTAATCCAGATGAATAAGAATATAAAAACTGAGGGCAAAAGATACGCAGGGTCCATATTGTTGGATGGAGCTGTCAAAGCCATATCTAATGTTACTTCCTATGAGTATTTTGGTGTATTCCCTCCACTCCAGCTATTCCTTCCTGCACCCTCCTCTGCCCGACTATGTGGGCGGATTGGTCCAAGACTTACTGGCATGAATGCCAATAAAAGTCTGTATCACAGCTAACCGCCGGAAGTTGATACACGTCCGGTGAGTCGACCAATCCGTCAATCCAGTCCTTCAGGTTTGACAGGTAGGTCGTCAGGCCTGTGGTTGAACTGGGAAATTGAGGCGCAAACAGTTTGCTGCCACTATAACGTCAAAATCCTCGCCACCAACTACCTCAAGAAAATCATATTTGGTTCTAGTTTGCCTATAAATAAAGCCCGGGGTGTTCCACCTGCTATTTTTTATTTCCTTGCCGCCCCTAAATTTGGCTATCTGGGACCTGCAGGAGCCCTTTTCAACTCCTCCTCCCGCACATCTGTATAGACGGTGTAAATTGAAACATAGAGCCTTCAGGCTGTTTCTCACCCCCATTCTTGTTAAGGTCGCCAAATATCCCAGTCCCTCAACAGAACAATAGAGTGACTATTAATGACACCAGATGTTAGGAAGGGCCACGGAATTATCCCTGCGTGCTCCTATTACAGAACCTTCAATTCAGTCTCGTGGGCGACGTCAGGATAGACCTTGTTGGAGGCTGTTGCCGCGCACGTCATGACCTAGCGGTCTATCTAGTGAATTAAACTTGCCAAAGATATTGGTCGCCGGGTAGATACTTTCACCAGTGTGGATTCCCTCTTTGCTTTGGCCGCCAACACTTGGAAAACTGTACTTCAATATGGTTAGATAATGTCAAGCAGGGTGCTTCTCAGGCTAGGAAAGATAATTTTCAGGTTTCCAAAAAACCATATTCCAAGCCCAAAAGCCGTGCTAAACCTCAACCTAGTGGGTCCACACCCTTTTCAGAGCCATAAGTCCCTCCTCCAGCACAGGGGAAGCACTCAGCCCAAGGTTTCAGCAGGGAAAAACAATCAGGTAAATGTGGGCATAGGAAATCAACCAAAACATAGATCAGGTCAGGGATCGACATCTTACCAAA
This sequence comes from Paralithodes platypus, assembly GCA_032716605.1. Classification (NCBI taxonomy): domain Eukaryota; kingdom Metazoa; phylum Arthropoda; class Malacostraca; order Decapoda; family Lithodidae; genus Paralithodes; species Paralithodes platypus. The sequence goes on from JAVRFV010000486.1 coordinate 1,740, forward strand.
AATAGTCAGCCGTCTAACCCTATAAGCCCCACCACCAATAACAGCAAACTAGTCATATCACAAACCCTCTCACTCCCGGGGCCTGTCGAGGGCGAGTTGGATCCGAGGGTAGTTTACGCCGGACAAGCGCCCAGTCAAGTACCTGGTCATTTCGGGCGTGTCATCGGGCTTGGCCCCTGCGGGACTTGTGGCAATGGACATAACTGGCGGTGTGCTCCGGCGACCTCGTTTTGACGTCAACCACTAGAAATAAATCATGGTGCCTTTAGAGGTGGAGTCACTACGTAGTTCCAGGAAATTGATCTACCAAGCATATCATTTGTCCCCTGGTCAATCCAACTTGCCCAGTTTACACGTCCAGACTTTTTCTCGTACCGAAGAGGGACAGTATTCAGATGAGACCAGTCGTAGAACTATCTTGTTTGAATCGACAGCATGTCACAAACACATCGTTCAGGATGGCTCCACTGTGAATCACATCAGGCTTAACAAACACTTCCCCGCCGACAAGGTTGGATGTGCTCATTAGACCTGACAGAAGCCTATTGGCACGTCCCGGTAAACAAAAGGTTCCAAAAATTCCTCGCTTTGAGGATAGAGCATCAGACTTATGTCTTTCAGAGAATGCCATTCGGGTTGAACCTTGCAGCGAGAATATTCAAAAATTAGTCCGGCAGGCCCTCATGCCAATGTTAAATCAGAGGATCAAGGTTTTGTGATACTTAGACGACTGGCTAGTGGTGGCGGAGTCGGAGTCATAGAGTCAATGCAAAATCCATGTCACCCAAATTATAAACCATGTTCAATCCCTAGGTTCCAAGGTCAAATTGGCAAAGTCGAACCTTGTTCCCACACTGGTAATTCAGTGGATAGGGCTATCTGGACACAGCATATCTTACTCTCAGTCAGAGTGTGGACAATCGCAACAGATTTTGAAATAAATTGTTTTTGTTTCTCCACAATCTGACTACCACGAGAAGGACATGGGAATCCCTGGTTGGGTCTCTCAACTGGATTCAATTACACTCAACCCTCCATTATCGCGGGTTTCATTATAGCGTTTCACCGTTATCGCGCATACCTAAAAAAACTATTCTGTTACCGCGTGTCCCAGAGCCGTTATCGCGGTCCCTCTTTGACGGGAAAACTAACAAATGCCGCCTGTCTTCGTCACCGCCAAGCATGAGGGTGATTCAACAACTGATTGGCTTGACGTCAGAGCGAGGTGGGGCTCTCATTGACCGTTTTTTTTTGTTCTTATATTTATTAATCATGTATCATACAGTGGAGCACCGAAAACAAGAGCAATAATAATGAAGACTTGACATCAACCTAGAAAAGACAAACAAACAAGTGAATCCAATGAATCCGAAATGATCTAAATCAGAGCGTCACTTGCGCATTTTACATCCGCCATCTTTGATGTCATCAACATAAGCCAGACGCTTCTTGAGTCCACCCGCCTTTTACTTGCTTAATTTTGTGCCTGAACCTCTTATCTCTCGCATTTAATATGACCTCTAGAGCATTTAGTGATAGGGATGGTGGGCCTGGTGGTAATGATGTAGGCATTGAAAGCCCGAGACCATCAAAACACAGTCAAGTCAAGTGCCGTGCCTGACGAAAGCCACGGAAACGACAATCATACGATTGGATAGGCTAGGCATAGGCTATGCTAAATATGATTATGTTTTCAAATAAAGTCTATGTGGTAAGTATATCCTCATATGTATTTTTAAAAAATTTCAATATATATTTATTAGATGTAGGCTTATTTAACCCGCTGAGCCCCGGCTAGTTATAATATTTTGTTCACCCCAGTCCCAAGCCATTTTCACTTTTTGTTTGCTAAAATGGAAGACAAGGGTGGGGGGGGAAAAAAAAAAACAACAAAAAAAAAAAAAAAAAAAAAAAAAAAAATCACCTCGGATATTTTTTTTTTGGGGGAGGGGAGCATCAAATAAAATTATTGAGCCAAAATGGAAGAGAATGGTGAGAAATGAAGAAAAAAATAAAAAAAAACTCACCTCGGTCATTGGGGGGGCGGGGGGAAAGTTCGTCTCCCCCGCATGACCACCAGGGTGAAAACTGAGTATGGCATTGTACGGCATACATCCTAAGGAGTGTCTCACATAAATCCTCTAGCTCAAAGCCTCTAGCTCCCATACGACCGGAGTAATGAAGGTTCAAAGTGGCGGTGAACTAAGGGTGTAAAGTATCCCCACTAAGCCCACCACCACCGGTCGCGCGGCTGTCTTGGCCCGCTCACACCTACCGGCCCGGCTCGCCCACAATACGGTACCTCCCCCTCCTATTCTCCCGCCATTTCCTACCTTCCGAGCCACGTAACTGAAGTTAATATGCCGACGCACGTGATGCGTCGCTGGGAGTTGGTGATCAAAAACTGCCGACGCATCACGTGCGACGCTGGGTCTCAATGGGTTACGGGGATACTTGGACGAATCTGGGGGCGAAAAGTTGGGACCTGGGAACCAACTTATTTTTCCCCATAAGTTATTAAGTTACATTATCCGCGATTCTCGTTATAGCGGCACCAATTAGGCGCGATAACAGAGGGTTGAGTGTAACTGTAAAGTTAGGGCGGGGTGAAAGTAAAGAGATTAATCCTGGAAGGAAATAAATAATTCCCGCTGTTGCCGGCGGGAAAGTTGTGGCGAATTCCACCGTTAATTCACAACTTACTATCAGTCTGGGCGAGGAGAGTAACACTGCACCCAATAATAACGTGTACGTCTCCCCCACCTACGGTATGGATAGACACAGATGCTTCAGGGACAATAGGCTGGGGTTATCAGTCAAACCTAGGCCATCAGGGTCAAGGTCTTTGGTCCCAATCCAAGAGTTTTCACATCAATGCGAAGGAACTATTACGGTAGTCCCTTTATTTTTCCTTCAGGCTCACGGCTCCACTTTACGGGGGAAATCAGGAGCTTTTCGAATGGACAATTTGAATGCGGTACCCTGCATTCAAAGCAAGGGTCAACGAGGTCTCGGAAGTTGCTAGAGTTGTCAGAAGAGATTTTTGTTCTGGCGGAAGAGCTGAACATTCATCGTCATGCATCATACCTCCCAGGCGTAGCGAACGTCTAGGCAGACGCCCTGTTAAGACGAGAGCACCAAAGTAGAATGGGCTATCAAGCAAAACATCTTCAACCAGATGATTGCAGAGCCATACCATCCACAAGTGGATCTATTCGCGTCCTAGGAAAACCACAGGTCAATTATATGAAGACACAGTGGGTATGTGTGAAATTATGAATGATACATTAACATCCGTGTTTGTGGAGGAGGATGACTATGTAGAACCTGTGGTGTAATTGAACGAGATACAGGGACTAGAGTCGATAGAAGTCAACAAGGATGAACTAAAATCATTGTTGGAAGAATTGGACGTGAGAAAATCTATGGGCCCAGATAACATTGCTGCATGGGTATTAAGAGAATGTTTGAACAACTAGTGAGACCTATTTTTAATATTGTTCAAACACTCATTAACCCTTCAAACTCGGATGGTACACGTGTGTACCATTAAGTTTTGCCCCGAGGAACCCGGGTGGTACAACATTGTACCATTGCTTGAAAGCCTGTGAGCTTCGTGTGCGAGGCGTCGGTCCGACGCATGTAAACAACAGCCGGCTGGACCGACGCCCCGCATCTCCGGCCACAAGAAGGAGAGCGGCGCTTGTTCGTGTGTGCCTGTATGTTGTTGTTAAGTATCGAAAAGTAGTGTAAAGTGGCTGTTTTGGCCATAAAGTTATCTCCAATGACATCATCAACACAAATCAAGCACTTGACTTAGAGAGCTCTACTTAACGCCATTCTACAGGTAAATAACACAGCTACGCTTGGGGATGCGTGGGAATGCGGAAAGCAGTCAGCATAACAATGATACGGTAGCCTAGCCTAGACGTTTTTCGGCCAAAACACCCGGATTTCGGGGAATATTTATGTAATGCGTAGCCGGGGCTGGAGGGTTAAACAAGGGGGAACTTCCCTTAGAATGGAAACAAGCAAATATAACTCCAATATATAAAAGTGGAAATAAAGAAGACCCGCTAAATTATCGACCGGTATCCTTAACGAGTGTTATGTGCCAGCTTTGTGCAAAGATTATTAGATAAAGATGGCTGGGTATGTTCGAGGAGGAGGAAATAATTTCACGCAAGCAGTTCGGTTTCAGAAAAGGTCATTCGTGTACCACAAATTTGTTGAGTTACTATGATAGGGTAATTGACATTGTACAAGGGAGGGAGGGGTGGGTAGTTTGTATTTACTTAGATTTCAAGAAGGCATTTGATAAGGTGCCTCATAAGAGATTGTTGTGGAAGCTCAGGACTGTGGGGCGGGTTGAGGGAGTATTATTAAAGTGGCTGGAAAACTATTTAATTGGGAGGGAAATGCGAACAGTAATAAAAGGAAAGTTCTCCTCGTGGAAAAAGGTAAAAAGCGGAGTGCCTCAAGGATCGTTGTTGGCCCCAATCATGTTTTTGGTTTTTTCATCAACGACCTTCAAATGGAATAGGCTTATATATATCTATGTTTGCTGATGATGCAAAATTAATGAAGCATATTACAAGTAGGAGTAGTTGTGAAGAATTACAGAAAGACCTATATAAATTATCTGAGTGGAGTCAAACTTGGAAAATGGAATTCAACACGAGTAAGTGTCAGGTTCTTGAGATGGGAAAAAGTAAATATAGACCTTCTTGGGGATATAAAATAGGAGATGAAATAATTAGTAAAGCTGTGAAAGCAAAAGACCTAGGGGTAGTTGTGGCAGACAGCTTGTCACCTGAACAGCATATAAATAAAATAACTGGTGAAACCTATGCAGTGTTGACTAACATAGAATAGCTCTGAATTATTTGCATGAAGAGATGTTAGCAATATATAATAGGGACAATAATACGACCAAGACTGGAGTATGCAGCAGTGGTGTGGTCTCCACACCTTATAAAACATAATAAAAAACTGGAAAGAGTTCAGAGAGTTGCCACTAAGATGATAGCTAGCCTTAGAGACCTGCCATATGAGGAGAGATTGGAGAGGCTAAAGCTGCCAACGCTGAGGGAGAGGAGAGAGAGAGGTGACATGATCATGATGTTTAAGTGTGTGAAAGGTTTTGAGAAGATCGACAAGGGAGATTTTGTGGTGAGGGACGAGGGAAGAACCAGGGGTCATGAATGTAAGTTGTATGTAAGTCTGATGTAAGAAAGTTCAGCTTCCCGTATAGAAGCATTGATTGTTGAAATAAGTTGGATGGGGAGGTGGTGGGAGCAAGAAATATCCAACCTTTTAAAGCAAAATTGGATAAATGTAGAGAGAGAGACAGGAAAACACGAGCTTAGTCCTCAAATCCTGTATACTACAATTAGGTGAGTACAGGCTTCCTTTCTACCTAACCCGCCGGAAGTGTCTTCGGAGGGGGGTCCAGACGCATTAATGGAGGACTGGAACGGTGAAATTCCATCTATCTGTTTCCGCCTCCAGAAGCTTCACTCCTGTGTCAAGTACAGGTAGTTCACAAACTACGGGGTTACCGGGGCTAAGTCTCGATGATCACGCTCTATGGCCGGCTCAGGTGGTATCACCAGTTGAAAATGTGATGCGAGAACCCGGTGTCACTCCCGCTCTCGTACTTCCACTTGGAGACAATTGGCAACCTAGAGACTCGCTGACTTTTGCCTTTTGGACATTCAGAATGCCAAATGGTTAACCCTGTATGGGGAGAGCATCACTAATAAATTCTCAATCAGTACTGTATACTCTTTCTACCAGGCGTCAATATGAATCGCATTGGAAGTCTTTTACGACCTGGATAGTAGAAACGGCACAAACTGATGCATCAGTAGCTTTGGTCGTCAAGTATTTGACTACTTATTGGAACCAAACGCCTTTCTGTAATTACACTGAAAAATCATTAGTCAGCTATCAGAACTCCCGTTTATGACTTAACAGGGCTATCTATACCGCAGGCAGAGGAGAAAGGGTTCATGATGGCATGTTTCAAGCTTCGCCCACCACCCTGGCAGCTCATGCCTACATGGTCACTTGACAAAGCATTGTCTTTGCTTCATTCCCGCAAGTCTAATCATGCGCCGGATTTCGACTCACTGTTAAAGAAGGCTGTGTTCCTTATGACTTTGGACACAGGTAACAGGCTGTCTGAGCTGGCGGCGATGAGCAACGAACCTAATTGCCTCAGGTTTGGGAGACCTAATATTAATGTACAAATTGCTCCATCCCCAACTTTTGTCGCTAAAATGAACATAGCGATCATGTTTTCTCTGAATTTACTGTCCCGGGGCGCTCAAGCGTGGAGACACACACCATGTTTTATGCCCAGTTCAATCTCTGATCAAGTTTTTGAGTGTCACAACCTCAACAGCATGGAGCTCTATGGTCAATACGGCAGGTAAGTGCGTAACGAGAAGAAAATTAGCATCCTTGCTTGTAGATGTAATCCAAAAAGTAATCCCGGTATAGTGGGAAGGGCCCACGACATCAGGATGTGGCAGTTTTTTAAGATTCTTGCATAATTATTCCATAGATTACATAGCTGACACACGATTGTGGTCATCCAATCATACTTTCCCGATGCGCTACCTATCTTTGGCCTTGGTTATAAACCAAAACTCACCTGTGTGGCATTACGTCAGCGGGTCTAATTGGTCTTTTGTGCTACTAGATTTAAGAATAATCTTAAAGTGTGAAAAAGGAGGGGGGGGGGGGGTTAATGGAGGGCCAAGACCCTCCGACCCGCCACCGATAATGTGATAAGTAACGAGCTGTGATACTTGATACGCCGAACTGGTTATACAGTTCAAATATTCTTTTTTGAATATACAGTATATCATTAACCCCTTATTGGCGGCGCTCGACTTAAGTCGTGCACCAATTTGCAGCAAGTTAGGAGCATATTAAGGCTTTTAACACCTTACGAGCGGCCTATGCGGTTTTTTATGTAACGCACAGCGGGGTGTTTTTAGCCAAAATATGGCTGTTTACGTGATCATTTCATGCCTAAATAAGACCCAGAACGTAAAACAAGTACCTATCCCTGAAAGGGCATAAACAGAGCTTTCGAATGACACCATAACGATCCTTTTATGGATAGTTATCTTGCAATAACCGTGCAACGCGAGTGCAAAAAGCAGGTAATTCGGTACTTTCAGTACATAATTGAGTATGTAGCGAGTGAGAGGGAGGAGGGAGCTGAGATTTGTGTCAGTAGGTTCGCCGCGGTGGTCTGGAGCAGTCATACGCTCGCTAGTCTCCTGCCACCACTTGGCTCCCCCTCTCAAGCACATTACGTGCTGAAATTGTCAGTCGAGTTATGTCGAGCGCCGCCACATAGTCCAGCTTTATTTAACTCGACTTATGTTGCTCGCTAATTATGGGTTAAAGGGTTAAAATCGAGTGCAAATGGACGGGAGCGCAGCGGGCCAGACAGCCGACTCCCAGGGCTTACCGCCGCCCATTAACTCATGTTCCCTGTGTTCTCGAGAGGCCAGCAGTGTAGCCAGTAGTGAGCATACTGGGAAAATATACCGCTATACGCTAAACTCCCATGTTCGTGGCACCACTGCAAGAGAACCACGAGTGCTACGTAGCTCGTTCTGGTCTCATTTTGCAGCTTTTAGCGCCTAATTTTTGCTGTATATATTTCTTTTCATGCTGGTACTTGCTTGATCATTCAGGAGGGCCTGGATATGCCCAAATGAGCCCAAACACCCCGCTAGAAAAGGGTTAATAATTGCACTATGGGATATAGAAGAAAGTTGTACAAAATATACAGTACAGTGGAGCCCCATCTTTTGCCACATCAGTATTCGTTGTTTCAATCTTCGTTGTAGACACAAAATATTCCCAATTTCCATGTTCGCTCAAAAAGCTTCCATCTTGGCACACAATATTCAAGTCAAACCCACCCCAAAAAAAACTAATGAAAAAATCGACATAAAACTAGAAAACATAAACAAAAACAATCAAAAGTTAACTAAACTAAAAGAATCTGCCACTGTCAAAGTGTTTGCCGCTTAGAGACGAATTCCGAGATCCGATCGTCATTGCGCAAGATGCCGCCATCTTTGTATGACGTCAACACTTGCTGAGCCTAGCTCACAGTTCATTCGTTTCTATGTTGAAAACCAGCTGTTTGCAAGCTTTTTGTGCCTGAACCTCGTATCTCTCGCGTTTATTATAACCTCTAGTACAGTCCCGGCCATATGTCCCTTTCCAGCCTTTTGCCCGTCTCTCTGAGAAAATATGTAGGATCTGTCACCGCCGCCTCGGACTATCGCATTAATGAGGTGTGAAAACCGATACGACTATAGATTAACCTTTACCCTACCTCCTTCCATATTCTCTTCTACCTTCCTTCCCTTCGTTCTTCGTTTCCCTTTTTTCTTCCCTTTCCTCATTGTGCTCCATCTAAACTAATATTATTTTGATGAGTGTGTTTGATATCGGTGTAGTATAACACCGTTATGCTAGCTAACTCCGCCCCCTACCTTAACTATTTGCATATTTATATATCAGAGAGAGTGAGACGTGAAATAATATCGATTATTTTTATAGCACTCGCATAGAAGAGTTGTTCGTGGTCAATGTCTCATCACCTAGTATTAAGAAGGTGTTCTTGATCCTGCTATATCAGAAGACTACCTTTAATATTATTCTACATAGACTACACACAGTTGATTTCATTGAAATTGAGGCACACGTTGATTAAATACTTACAATAAAACTACCGTCAATTACCGTGTGATTATGTACGACCCTTCCTAAGCTAATACAATGTTCACGGAGCAGTTAAAACGATATACTCCAATATATTATTATATTCAAGTTGGCATAGGACTGCATGTCTATTTATTTTCACAGAGAGAGAGAGAGAGAGAGAGTAAACGAATACGTATATACAGTACATATATAAGCAAACTGTTTACTACATCGATAACGATTATAACTAATTTCTCCTTGACTATTTGCATGTTTATATTCCAAGAGAGAGAGAGAGAGATTTAAACCTAGAATCAATGCATTTAGTGCTTTAAATAAGGCAAATAGAGTTCTCGGATATCTATAAGTGTGAGTAATAGAACAGCAGACGTAATCTACATCTCTTGTCATTCAGCTCTGGGGAAAGCACTTGCTACAGACAGCAATGCCTCCTGCCTCTCCATGCACATCAACAAGTAGCCTTTGTGTGTTCTTACATGTAGTATACAATTTCCATGGGAGATATATAATACTTGTATATATCTATAATATACAGTATATATATATATATATATATATATATATACAGTATATATATATATTACTGTATATATATATATATATATATATATATTCCCCCCCCACCCATATACAGTATATTGGGTGGGGTGGGGGTGGTGGAATATAATCACACGATCTAGCCCGGGTGGCGGATCTTCAGTTGATCCCCCTTGGATCAACACAGCTGTTCTAAACATGATACACAGGTGTACTTAACCTTACCTTACCTTAACTTGTGTTATGCTATGTTATTTTACATTAGATTAGGCTAGCAATATCCACTGTCATAATAATGGTTATCTGAATAATGTTAGGTAAGGCTATGGTTATGTTAGGTTATGTTGGTTATGTTAGATTGGTTTAGATTATATGCAATTTCCATTGTAATAATGAAGGTAATATAAAATAATGTATTTGTTATCATGATATAGTATATTGTATTCAATGTTGGGGAGAATTTCAGACAAGGGCGGCTGGGGGAAGGATCGTCCATGTAACCGCGACTGTTGGGGAGGGGGTAGGGAGGTTTCTTCAGTTGGGTACTTTGGGGAGAGGGACGGATACCTGCATATGATCTTTTCAATTAGGCCTAGTAGCTAGTCCAGTGGCCCTCTCGTTCAATCACCTCCTGTAATCGATTTGGCATCGATGACACAATGTTATGTAGAAGGCGTGGGTTACCCCTCAGGGTTTCCCACTCCTCCTTGGTGTGTTGGAGCAGTTGTTCCCGGTTCCTCTCCCGATTTGGTTCCCAGGAATTGACCATACAAGCCCACACATGCTCAATTGGATTGAAATCGCAGGCTTTGCTAGGCCAGTCCAGAAGTTCGATTTCGTCACTCTTTTCTTGGAACAAACGCGTGACGATCCTGGCAGTATGCACTGGGCAGCGATCCTACAATTAAGAGAAATAATCTTGACATTTTCCTCAGAATGTTCACTTTCCACTAAGTGAAAACGGAAAAAGTGCTTTATAATCTAATATACAAAGCTAGTAACCAAAACAAAGGTAAATAACGGTACGTGAATGTTATGGCAATATATATAGTTAACCCTCCAGCCCCGGGGGCTATAGCTTGCGACTGTGCTCCGGTACCGGGTGTTTTGACGATCTTTGGCCTATGTTAACTACTCTGTAAGTCAATGAATATGTCATGTAATGTTGTGAATAAAAAAGAATAATGTTCCACAAACCTTCCTCTGTCGAATGGCGTTGAGTAGAGGTCTCTAGCCCCTCTGGTTGCATAATGGTGAGCGCGGGAAGACGAGTGCTTTTCGGCGGCAAATTCTTCCCGCGTTCGGTCGCGTCGCCTCGGCCATGGCTACGACGCACCTAGCCGCTCGCCGCGCCAAAGTATTTATCTCCCTTAGACGATTTTAGTGTTTGATATTGAGAATGTGATGTTTATTTGATATTTTCTAGTTATTTGAGGCCAATTATATAAAATATGTTTATTAGGGTATCACTGTCACTGATATTGCTAATTTTCACTCGATACCGTACGTTTATTAGTAATTGAGGTAGCTTATTGTTGTATTAGGCACTGATTATTCGTTATCACAGGTGTTTATTATACTTTGGCCATCAAATATTAGGTCTTGTGTCACTTTCACTTTGACAAATATGCTTTAGAGTGTCACTGTCACTGATAATGCTCATTTTCACTCGATACCGTACATTTTATTAGTAATTGAGGTAGGTTATTGTTGTATTAGGCACTGATTATTCGTTATCACAGGTGTTTATTATACTTTGGCCATCAAATATTAGGTCTTGTGTCACTTTCACTTTGACAAATATGCTTTAAGAGTGTCACTGTCACTGATAATGCTCATTTTCACTCGATACCGTACATTTTATTAGTAATTGAGTAGCTTATTGTTGTATTAGGCACTGATTATTCGTTATCACAGGTGTTTATTATACTTTGGCCATCAAATATTAGGTCTTGTGTCACTTTCACTTTGACAAATATGCTTTAGAGAGTGTCACTGTCACTGATAATGCTCATTTTCACTCGATACCGTACATTTTATTAGTAATTGAGGTAGGTTATTGTTGTATTAGGCACTGATTATTTCGTTATCACAGGTGTTTATTATACTTTGGCCATCAATATTAGGTCTTGTGTCACTTTCACTTTGACAAATATGCTTTAGAGAGTGTCACTGTCACTGATAATGCTCATTTTCACTCGATACCGTACATTTTATAGTAATTGAGGTAGGGTATTGTTGTATTAGGCACTGATTATTCGTTATCACAGGTGTTTATTATACTTTGGCCATCAAATATTAGGTCTTGTGTCACTTTCACTTAGTTATATGAGTTGTAAACGATTTATATACAATTTATTGTGTCTTTTTTTTCACTGATTTATATATTTCTATAGGTTCTAATCATATGAATGTCACTTGGTATATACATATGTGTCACTTTCACATATTATTATGGTGTAATTGTATTTGTATCAATGTTCTCATAATACATGACTTTTGTATTACAATACATTGGTTTTCTTCCACTTTTTGCCTATATATAATTATAGTGTACATATTGTCATTTTATTTGGCAATTTCAGTATGATTATTAGAACTCCAGCTTGGAGTGGTAATCAAAGAAGCAATCTACAGCACAGAGTGCCACCTTGCACTCCACACACTCCAGGGTTGACTTTTTACCTGACCTCGGCTTCACCCTGCTGTTGTAGCAGACATGGCACCGCTTCTGCTGTGTCCTTCCGGATTCATTCTGAGGCAGGGAACCAAGCCTGTGCCTAGTCAAGTATTGAGCAGACTGCAATTGGTCAATAACGGCGGGCCCAGGATGTGCCACTGCCCTCTGTGGCATAGCATACCGGTACTTCTCCAGGAGCTCCGTCAACACCTGCTTTTGGAACCTCCGCAGGCTATTGAACTTCATGGGTGTGTTCACATTCCGAAGCTTGTATATGTTGTAGGCATTCAGAACTGACATGTCCACCATATGCAGAAAGAACTTTTTGTACCATCTGCACGAGGTACGCAGGCAGTCAATGAAGCCTATCTGCATGTCGGACTTGTCCACCAGCCTCATGTTGATGTTGTAGTCCAGGACAGCATCGGGCTTGGTCACCCTGGCCTGGGTGCGGCGATCCACCTTGCCAGTCTCCACCATTTCCCCCTTGTGGATGGTGGTCAGGAGGTTGACCTTCCGCTGGTCGTGCCAGTGGATAGCCAGAATGGGCCCCGACTTCTTCTTGAACACATCACCTTTTTTGGTCTTTGGAGGGAAAGGTGGCATGCCCTTCCTTTTCCCTCGTACTGTGCCTACAGTCCCCGTCTTGCGCTCATGCAGGTACTGTGAGAGAGTGGGGGACGTGTAATAATTGTCCGTGTAGAGGACGTGATTCTTATGAAATAGCGGTCCATCATGGCTTGCACCACTGCTCCGCCAAAGCCAATGAGGGGGTTCACAAGCAAGTCCCCTTCCTTCCCGCTGTAGACCAGGAAGTCCAGGACATAGCCAGTTTGGCAGTCGCACAGCACAAAGAATTTTATGCCAAAGCGATGTCTTTTGAGGGGATGTACTGCCGGAAGCTGAGTTTTCCCCGGAACAGCACAAGAGACTCGTCAATGACGACCTTGCGGAAGGGCTTGAAGTAGGAGGTGAAGCGTTCTCGCATCATCTCATACAACGTCCTAATCTTCCACAGCTTGTCTGGGAGGTGGACGTCAAGGTTGGTGACAAGATGGAGCGCTGCGAGGATATCAAGGTACCGGTCGCGAGACATATATTTCCCGAAGGCAGGGGTGATATCAGATCATTGGTGATCCAATAGTCAGGCAACCTATGCTTCTTGACATGAGGCATTAGCATGGTGAGTGCCAGGAACACCATGAACTCTTTATGAGTCACTGGGGTCCACTGCCTCATGTGGCCCTTGGTCACCTTTGCCAAAAAGTGGACCTGGAATTGGTGCTGCTTATTTGTCTCTTTGACAACATAGCCTACCACCTCCTCATCAAAGAAGGCCTCAAACAGTTCGTGTGGTTGGGCTATGGGGCCTGCAGGAAAATTGGGGGTAACGCCTGAACCCTCCAGTACCTCATCAAAAGCTGGCACATCAGGGTTGTATGCATCCTCATCAACTACGTCTTGCCACTGAAAAACGTAGAATGGGTCTTGTCTACGCTGACGAGGAGCTCCAGCTGGTGGCCCAGCACGCCCACGGCCAACTCGGGAGGGGCGCGCCCTAGGTCGGCGAGGGCGGCGGCCAGGGCGGTGGGCAGCACGACGGGCAGCACGACGCCGGGCCAAGCGGATGGGTCGAGGGTCGTCGATGTCCATATAGTCATCGTCAGAGTGGTCATCTTGCCCTGACGGTGGACCTATGTAATCATGGCCAGAGTCTTGAGAGGGGTGCCCTTCATCATCAGTGGCCCCCACATAATCTGGCGGGGAACCAGTGATGCGTGGGCGGCGTGCGGGTGGGCGAGGTGGGGAAGGAGTGGCAGGTGAGGCTGTGTCCCCCCGAGGTCCCGGGCTCCTTGGCCTGCGACGAGTGACAGAAAGCAATGTTTCACTGTCACTAGGGCCAGGTATTGGTGATGCGAGCTCAAAGACTTCTTCAGGAAGACATGTTGAAGGCGGGAGAGGTGGGGAGGACCGTGGGGAAAGTTGCGGGGACGTATGGCTGGGGCCGGCCGGGGTGGACGCCGCGGGAGCCTCGAACAAAACTCTCTTACTTTTCTTAATTTTCTTGGTATATTTCCTACCTTTCCCCTTTTCGGCAGCAGTATGTCTCCTGTCGGGGGACCTAGGAGGCAAATAGGCCGAAAGTGTGGGGTCCTCAACCCTTGGCAATGGTGGGGGTGGTGGGGAAGAATGCGGGGCATCCGGGTCATCTTGGGTGGCGTGGGTAGATAAGGGAGACAATGGCGGACGAGAAGGGTCACCACGCTGACCCTCACTCACAGCCTCATCCTCACCAAGTAGTTTTGCTTGTTCCCTAGCTGCCGCGGCCGCCTTCTCAAGTATTTTCTGCTTATACAAATGTAGCTTGAAAGGCGATTTACCAGGCGAAGGGCCTGGCGTCGTGTCACTTAAGCGAAATTTGGTGAGTGACCTTGAACTCGCTCACTCTCTCAAGTTCACTGTCTTTAGGTAAACCAGCTTCCTCAACAACTGGTACATCACCTTCATCACTCTCATCACTGTCATGTTCTCTCGCAAATCCCAGGAATTGCTCTTCTTTATCACTCTCATGGCCATAATCACTCGACTTATAATTACTGGAGTCGTCACTGACTTCATCATCAACATTATGCTTGGCATCAGCTCGCTCATAAAGTCTCAATGTCGTCTCAATACCTCCGGGAGATAACACATTTAGGCGATGGCGTCGGGGTAAGGCGCGACGAACAAGCAAGGGCGTCGTAGGAAGCACGGTATCGGACACAGCGGAATCACTATTTGGCGTACTGTCCATGATGGCGTCGGGGTAGATACTGTTGCTGTGGCGGAGTTTACGCCTGGTGGCGCCACCTACCGTCCCACGATACCGAAAATGTACGCGCGGCATTCGAAAGCACGCATGCAAGCAATGGGCGTTCAAGAGCCCTTCCGGGTTGCGCGGGCCGAGGTTGTTATGGGCGTTCAAGAGCCCATCCGGGTTGGAGGGGTTAATATATATATATATATTGGATGAGGAATTTGGAAGGAATCTGAGTGTAAAATGGGAGAGTAAGAAACTGTTCTGGAAAGAAGTCAAGAAAGTTAGGTAAGGTAGCAAGGGAAACAGTAAGGGTGTGAAAGATAAGATGGGAGAATGCTAGCCGAGAAGCAAGAGAGAGTCGAAAGATGGAGGGAGTACTTCAGTGAGTTGCTAAATGTAAGGAATGAAGAGCCAGCAAACATAGCTGGATATGGTATAGGGAGAAGAAGAGAATTAGTGGAGGAGGAGGTGGGGATCAGGAGGTCAGAAGTGTGTGAAGCCATGAAAAGAGTGAAGTTGGGGAAGCACCAGGAACAGATGGAGTGTGTGGGGAAATGTTGAGGTATGGTGGGTGGTGAGATAGTGATAGAATGGGTATGGAAAATGTGCAAACTAGTATGGGAGAAGGGGGTGCACCCGATGACTGGAAGACTGGCATAATAGTCCCCCTATATAGGGCAAAAGGAAAGAGGAGTGTGTGGTAACCACCGAGGAATATGTCTTTTAAGCGTAGTAAGGAAGGTATACAGTAGGGTAGTGATTGAGAGAGTGAGAGTGAGAACGGAGAAATGGATAGGCGACGAGCAGGGAGGTTTTAGGAAGGGAAGAGGATGTGTAGATCAGATTTTTACCCTGAATTGTGTTTAGAAGTATCTGGAGAAGAAACAAAAGGTGTATGTTGCCTTTATGGACTTGGAGAAGGCCTATGACAGAGTGGATAGAGAAGGTTTGTGGAAAGTACTTAGAATATACAGAGTAGAGGGCAAGTTGCTGACAGCAGTGAAGACCATGTATGAGGGTGCAAAGGCGGCAGTACGTGTGGAGAGTGAGCAGAGCGAGTTCTTTGACCTGAATGTTGGTTTGAAACAGGGGTGTGTGATGTCCCCGTGGTTGTTTACTGTATATGGATGAGTCATGAAAGAAATACTATCAAGAGCAGTGGATGTTGGTGTATCGCTGAAAAGGGAGGGAATTGAGTGGAAGCTACCTATACTGCTGTTTGTGGATGATACAGTTCTGAAGAGTGATAATGAATGGGATTTGCAGGGTCTGGTAAATGAGTTTGGAACAGTGTGCGAAAAACGGAATTTGAAGGTAAATACGGGGAAGAGCAAGGTTATGGTCTTCGAAAGGGGTGAAGTAACAGAGTGTGAGGTGAAGCTGAACGGTCAGGCTATGGAGATCGTCAACTCTTTTAAGTATCTGGGCAGTGTGTTGAGTAAAGATGGGACTATGGATGAAGAGGTGCGGGAGAGGGTACAACAGGGAGGTGTAGGAACGCTAAAAGCAGTAACAAGAAATAGGGTGGTCAGTATGGAAGTGAAGAAGTCCTTGCATGACAGTGTGGTAATCCCGACACTGACTTACGGAAGCGAAGCATGGACGTTGGTTGAGAGACTCAGACCAAGAGTGAGAGCAGTGGAAATGAATTACTTAAGGAGTGCGTGCAGATTTACATGGAGGGATAGACAGACTAATGAGGAAGTAAGAAGGAGGTGTGGTATGGAGTAGATATGCTGGAAAGTGTGAAAAGGAACAACTTGAGATGGTTCGGCCATATGGAACGTATGGAAAGCGAGAATGACTAAGAGGGTGTACGAGAGCGAGGTGGAGGGACAGAGGGGTAGAGGTAGACCGAATATGAGGTGGAAGGATGGAGTGAGGAACTACATGAACGAAGGCGGTGCTGGTTGGGGGGAGGGGCGTCGACTGACTGGGGACAGAGGTGCATGGGGGCGGTTCGTTCGTGGCCACCCCTTCGGGGATCACGGCGTCAGGCAATAGATAGATAGATAGATAGATATATATATATATATATATAATTATATATATATATATATATATATATATTAACCCTCTCACCACATATGATGTTTTTGTCATATATTTTTAGTTAATATATTGGAAATTTAAATACAGATTAGGAAGGATCTGTGGTAATTAAAACGGTAATTGAGGTAGTAGGAAGTCCCCCGACAGGTTCATGACGCATTTAACAGTTTATTGTGGCTAATATTTGTACAGCTTAGAATGAATCTGTGTGAATTAAATGGTATAAACGTATCTCAATCAACCCCCAAAATTCCATAAACCTTTCCTAATTTGAATTAAGCCGTCAAATCTAGCCCCCCCCCCCCCTCCCCCCCCCCCCCCCCCCCCGAAAAATAAATAAAAAAATAAATAAATAAAAAGGCGTGACTAATCTTGAAGGGGTAGACACAAACATATATTCTAATAGGCCCTAGAATTAATAAAATAAAACCACCCTTAACCCGTCCAGCCCCAGCGCCGCGTCTGACGCGTCGGCGATGTATGTAACGCACAGCCCCAGAGACGCGTCACCCTAATTGCGCCGACCGTAACCTCAGGTGTAGCCACTCAAGAGGGCTCAGATTTGTATGGGAACTGTATACGTATCCCACGCAACCGTGCCGATGGTTGAAAACTCTCAAAGTCCACGTGCGTGCGCGCGAGCGCGCAATAACCTGTTTTTTTGGGATAATTGCCTTCAATTTTTTACTCTTGTAAAATCCGTTTTCGGGGGCTCTGTAGGACCATTTTTTAAGCTTTTTGAGCGGTTTTTCGTGGTTTTTCCTTCATTCCTAACCCATTCGCTATTGTTTCTGGAATAAAACAATTTTTTGAAAACCGGCCGGGTTCTGGTGCGCAAACATTACAAAACTAGCCGGGGCTCCACGGGTTAACACAACAATTTCAACTACCTTTCTCTCCAACAGTGACTCTCTCCATCCTCCAAGTGTGATTAATATTATTCATAAGAAACTAATTTAAGGCTATGTCTGGTGTTCTAAGGCCAAGCGTAAGGATTTGTGCAGTGCGCTTAACTTTACTTAACAACTACGTAAACAATAAAAATGTTAACAAATAGACTACATTCACACATATACACATTACGGGAGTATTAGGGGAGATCAGAGTTACATCTCTCTATACGCGATTAGAAAACAATTTGCCTTCTATATAATTTGACAATGGTAATGAATACTGTATTAACTGTATTATTCCAATCAAATGACGCCCTTATCTCTCGCTTTCATTGTATTATATTTATATATTTTACCTCCCAAATCAGGAAAGAATGGTAGAGATTGGGAGTTGAATCAGTTGCTGTTCGCTGATGACACAGCATTGGTGGCGGATTCTGATGAGAAACTGCAGCGGGTAGTCAGAGAGTTTGGTGTGGTTTGTGGAAGGAGGAAACTGAAGGTGAACGTCAATAAAAGTAAAGTAATGGTGTGTAATAGGGGAGAGCATAGGGTGAATCTAGATGTGAGGCTGGATGGGGAAACCTTCGAATAAGTTGAGTGTTTTATATATCTAGGAGGAACAATAAGCAGGAGTGGAGGTATGGAAGTGGAGGTAAAACAGAGAGTGTGTGAAGGAAGGAAGTTTTCGGAGCAATGGGAAGTATGTGGAAGACGAGAAATCTCGGAGTGAAAGTAAAAAGTGCACTGTATCAAGGAATTGTTGTGCCAACAGTGATGTATGGGCTGAGACATGGGCTCTGAAGAAAAAAGGAGAAAAGGGCTGGATGTGATGGAGATGAGCTGCTTGAGGAGTATGTTGGAGTACTCGTAGAGACAGATTGAGGAATGAAGAGATACGTAGGAGAGTGGGGCAGCAGGAACATTTGTCAGCCAGTGGACAGAAGGGTGCTGAGCTGGTATGGTCATGTTGAACGAATGGGAGATGAAAGGCTTACAAAGAGAATATGTGAGTCAGATACAAGGGAGATAGAAGGCAGGAAGACCCCCATTGAGATGGAGAGACTGTGTAAGAAAGGCTTTGGATGATAGAGGAATGACTAGATCAGGCAGGGGAAGTGGTGGTGGACAGGAGTGAATGGAGAATGCTTGTGAATAGTTGAGTGAACACGTGGTCATTGGAGTAAGGGGTCGGGCGCAAGTTGGACTGATAATAGTCCATCAGGCGCCTGGCCCGGGAGACGATTAATATGAAGGGTGTGCCTGGAAATGTGGTGGGAGGGCTTGTGGATTTGGCTCCGCTGCATGTCTGCCTGCCGAGATCGGAACCTCTCCGGGTGGTCAGGGGCCGGGGGAGTGCTGGAGCGACCTTGGTAACCCTGGTCTCTGGGTCTTCTCCTGGGTGACCTGGATGTGTGAGAGTTTGTGTTTTTTTTGTGTTTATTTTTGTTTTTTGTTTTTTTGTGTTTTCCCTGTTCTTGCTCTGTCTTGAGTCGGCTACCCCAAAATGGGGATTGGGCCTGAGCATAGATAGATAGATAGACCTCCCAAATCAATCTTAGATAATTGGGAATGTAGACAATTACTAGATATACTAGCAAACTGACTAAAATCGTCTAATAGGTCTACAATTAAATAAAAAGACGTTAGATATACTGAAAATGTTAAGGCGGTTTTTACCAACCCTTTTAATTTATATTAATATATAATTAGTCATAACTATATTAAAACTCTTACCTGCATGAATACGATCTTTTCAGGATATGGGAGTGTAGGTCCTCACTGATGGTAGCATGACCTCTCTAGGATTTCAATATATTGGTCTGCAGTGAACCGTCCATTTATCTCTGCCAACTCTCCCACACAGTTGAGGTTGACCCAACCCCATACGTTGGCAGTGACATGGCCGCTCCTGGCTTCTTGATAAACATGCTGAGCGTCATAGCGGTGTTATCCAGCCTCCAGCAGTGAAGGCGGCCGTGATTTGTCGATGAAAATGTTTTTCATCAGTAAAAACCACTCTTCCCCAGAAATCTTGATCCATCCCAACATACTGTTGAGCAAATCTAAGTCTTCCTTCTACATGTCTATCCTCCAGCCATTCCTTCACTGCAGGAATCCTGTGTACTCCAGCTCCATGCAATCGTCGCCTGACTGATCTGGCTGATATATCCAACTGCAGGCGATTCTTCGTTTCCACTGCATTGGTAAATGGATGATCGTTAACATCTGCCACAATGTGCTCGTCTTCTGGTGCATTCAGTCGTGGTCGTCCACTTTTGGCAAATCTTGCAGATTACCTGTTCCTTCCTGTCGCCCCCCACAAACGAACTGTCGGCCTGGACAACCCCATCTCTCTCGAAATTTGGCTGATGGACTTACCAGCCTTTCGCATCCCAACAATCTCCCCACGTTGAGCCACAGCCTGGTAGTGATATTCGGCCATGACTCTAGACACTGCTCAATCACATTTCTCTATTCTGCTATAGAGAATGGTGCTCAGCCTACTACTCCGACCCTTAAGTACCCGTCACATTAGGGGGAGCAGGGGATAGGGAGGGAAAAGAGGTATTGGGGGAATAGCCAGTGTGAATGTATGGTAGATATTTAATCACTGAATGGCTAGCATGGAAGTGTTATGATACGCTCAAGCAAGCACGCACTAAGGCTATACCTCCCTCATTACCTTGCTCATACAACCACTCTACCTCACTTCTCTCTCTCTCTCTCACTGTGAAAAATATATAGATCCAGTATGCAGTCATATGTCAACTTGGCATATATATTAGAATATATCGATATAACTGCTCGATGAACATTGTATTTAGCTTAGGAAGGATCTTACATACACACGGTAATTGACGGTAGTTTTATTGTAAAGTATTTAATCCACGCTGTTCCTCAATTTCAATGAAATCAACTGTGTGTAGTCTATGTAGAATAATATTAAAGGTAGTCTCTGATATAGCAGGATCAAGAACATTTTCTTAATATTAGGTGATGAGACATTGACCACGAAAAACTCTTCTATGCGACTGCTATAAAAAAACATCGATATTCTTTTACGTCTCTCTCTCTCACTCTCTCTCTCTCTGATATATAATATGCAAATAGTTAAGCTAGGGGCGGAGTTAGCTTGCATAACGGTCTTATACTACACCGATATCAAACACACTCATCAAAATAATATTAGTTTAGATAGAAAACAATGTTCATGTCTATGAATAAAAAATGTAGATTCAGCTCTAGAATATTAACGTTAGTACTGAAATACATTCCTTGCAACGCTCAAACTAACTGATTTGTGACCTGTGTCCGTATCGTATCAAGTACCAAGTATATATATATATATATATATATATATATATATATATATATATATATATATAATATATATATATATATAATTATACAGTATATACCCAATATTTGTTTACTCTTCTCTCTCTCTCTCTCTGTGAAATATAAATAGACATGCAGTCCTATGCCAACTTGGAATATATATTAGAGTATATCGTTCTAACTGCTCCGTGAACATTGTATTTAGCTTAGGAAGGGTCTTACATAATCACACGGTAATTGACGGTAGTTTGATTGTAAAGTATTTAATCCACGCTGTTCCTCAATTTCAATTAAATCAACTGTGTGTAGTCTATGTAGAATATTAAAGGTAGTCTTCTGGTATAGCAGGATCAAGAACACCTTAATACTAGGTGATGAGACATTGACCACGAACAACTCTTCTATGCGAGTGCTATAAAAACATCAATACTGTATTCTTTTACGTCTCTCTCTCTCTTATATATAAATAGCAAATACTGTAGTTAAGCTAGGGGCGGAGTTAGGTAGCATAACGGTCTTATACTACACCGATATCAAACACACTCATCAAAATAATATTAGTTTAGATAGAAAACAATGTTCATGTCTATGAATAAAAAATGTGTTAGATCAGCTCTAGAATATTAACGTTAGTACTGAAATACATGTTCCTTGCAACACTCAAACTAACTGATTTGTGACCTGTGTCCGTATCGTATCAAGTAACCAAGTATATGTATATAGATGTATATATGTATATATAATATATATACATACATACATAACATTTTAAGACTGAGTGTTCCACACATAAGTGCAGTTTCAGTCTCTTGTCCTAATGGCGGCGTTCCAGGCAACCCTGTTAAGGGCTGCTTCACTTGTCAAGTTCTTGGATTTGAGATCGGCGCGTATAGTCCGATCCCAGGTCTTCCTCGGTCCACCCCTTGGTGCAGCTCCCTCCACAATCACAGACCTGCATTTTGTCACCCAATTTTGTTCATCCATTCTCTCCACATGTCCATACCATCCCAGTCTACTTGTACGCATCACCTCGCTAATACTCTTTATACCTAAACGTCTCCTCAGCTCAACATTTGTTATTCTATCCTGTAGCCTGGCCCCACACATCCATCTCACCATTCTCATCTCATTACGCTCCATTCTGTTGACATCCTCTACTTTAACGGCCCATGTTTCTGAGGCATACGTCATTGCACTTCTAACACATGAGGCATACACCTTTCCCTTCAGGGGGAGAGGCATTCTTTTCATGGTCAGGATTGGCATAAATTCTCTGAACTTCCCCAGCCACACCTAATTCTAGCAACCGTGGCAGCCTCGGCCCCACCACCGGCAGAGATGGTATCTCCTAGGTAACAAAACTTGTTCACCAGCTCCAAAGACTCATATCCAAAATTCACAGCCACAGGATCATCACTTAACACAAGCTCGCCTTTGCACACTACGCACTCAAATTTCTCTATTTCTGACTTATCCTTCGGCAGGGGCCCCTTTATTCTACTACAGCGCTTACTCCCATGGTGTACCCAACATCGACAGATGCTACATTGAATTGAGTTAACGCCCACTCCCTTTCCACACACTGCACATGGGTATGCACCGCTCTTTTCCACATTGCCTCGTCTCAAACTACAATGCATAACCTTGGTTTTGTTAATATTGACTCTTAAACCCTTGCTCGCCATGCCCTCTCTCCACTTTCTGAATTTGGCCTCAGCATCCTGCATACTGTCAGCTATTAGGACTAAATCGTCTGCATAAAACAGTTCCAACGGGAGTCCGCCTCTAAAAACTCTAGACAGCGCCTCCAAGACCATAATAAAGAGGAGGGGGCTTAACACTGAACCCTGATGGACTCCAACACGGACTGCGAATTCATCACTCCGTACACCTTTCACCCTCACCGAACTTCGCGAATCCTCATACATCTCATTATCACACGCACCAGCCACTCTTCCACACCAAGTTTCCTCATAGCCCACTGTACAACATCTCTAGGTACCCTATCAAAGGCCTTCTCCAGGTCCACAAACACAAAGTAAGATCCCTGCCTTTTAGTAGGTATCTTTCCTGTATCTGCCTGACTATGAAGATAGCATCGGTTGTACCACGTCCTGGCATAAAACCAAACTGCATATCATCAATAGAGATGCTTTGCCTGATCAAACCCTCAAGGACTCTCTCACAGACCTTCATGATTTGGTCAAGCATTTTCAGGCCCCTATAATTTCCTCTATCTAGCGCATCCCCTTTTCCTTTGTATATATTTACTATTACACTTTTGAGCCAATCCTCTGGGATTTTCTCATCTTTAATAATGGTGTTTATCAACTCAGTGACTAAGTTTACACCAATCTCCCCTGAGGCTTTTATCATCTCAGCGACAATGTCGGAGCAACCTGGAGCTTTACCGTCCTTCATTTTATTGATTGCGTCGCTCACTACAGCTGGTGCTATCAAAGGAGGGGGCCCAGATATTGGTTTTTTCGATACTAAGCTGTTCCTTATCCCATTCAAACTCTACATTTAGCAATCGTTCATAGTGTACCTTCCATGCTTCTCTGATTTCATTTTCTGCATACACAATCTTCCCATTATCATCTCTAACACACTGTTCACCTATAATATCCCTACTGTCATGTTTAACTCGCCTAGCTAGGTTGAAGATCCCATTGGGATTGTCAGTGTTACACACTTGTTCGAGGACCAGGTCCTTAATGCGATTTTTAGCATTGTAAATAACTCTTTTGGCAGTTTGTTTAGCTGCCTGGTATTCCTCCCTGCTGCCTCCCTTTCTTCCATGCTTTGAAGCATCTCCTTTTCTCTTTCACAGCATGTTCTACCTCATCGTTCCACCACCAAGAGGTCTTATTCCTGGGGTGACCCTTGTTTTCCCACAGACTTTGTCAGTGGCAGCGATAAGGCTATGCTTAAGAAAGTTCCATTGGCTATTTACATCGTTAGGCCTAGCTTCCTTATTTCTATTCATTTCCTCCAGTTCATTATGAAACCTATCCCTAACTTCCTTGTCCTTCAGCAGCCACACTTTCCTTTTGGGTATGTAAACCTTCTTGCGCTTAGGATCTCTGTATAAGCTCATGTCGCACACAAGTAGCTTATGCTGGGGGATACATTCTTCGCTCGGGATGACCTTTACATCTCGAACTCGAATATATATATATATATATATACAGTATACACAATATTAGTTTACTCTCTCTCTGTGAAATATAAATAGACATGCAGTCCTATGCCAACTTGGAATATATATTAGAGTATATCGTTCTAACTGCTCCGTGAACATTGTATTTAGCTTAGGAAGGGTCTTACATAATCACACAGTATTACGGTATAGTTTGATTGTAAAATATTTAATCCACGCTGTTCCTCAATTTCAATTAAATCAACTGTGTGTAGTCTATGTAGAATAATATTAAAGGTAGTCTTCTGATATAGCAGGATCAAGAACACCTTTTAATACTAGGTGATGAGATATTGGCCACGAACAATTCTTCTATGCAAGTGCTAAAAAATAATCTATATTATTTCACGTCTCTCTCTCTCTCTCTCTCATATATAAATATGCAAATAGTTAAGGTAGGGGCGGAGTTAGCTAGAGCATAACGGGCTTATACTACACCGATATCCAACACACTCATCAAAATAATATTAGTTTAGATGGAGCACAATGAGAAAGGGAAAAGGGAAACGAAGAAAGAAGGAAGGTAAGGAGAGAATATGGAAGGAGGTAGGGTAAAGGTTAATCTATAGTCGTATCGGTCTTCACACCTCATTAATGCGATAGTCCGAGGCGGCGGTGACAGATCTACATATTTCTCAGAGAGACGGGCAAAAGGGTGGAAAGGGACTTATGGCCGGGACTGTACCAGGCTGGGAAATTAGTGTTCCAGATCTAGTTGCCCCGGGCTAGTGAATTCAGAAATTTACTTGCCCTGATATATTCCTTACTTGCCCTGAATATGAAATTTGTTGAATTAATACAAATTATGCTATATACTGTATATACAGTATAATGTTTTTTTAGTTATTTTGTTTTGTTTATTCAATAGATTTTTTTTCTTAGGGGAATACAAAGGTTCACATAGCAAAAAATAGCTTCACAAGTTAGCATATAAGACAGTGACAAAGTTACAAACAATGCATACCATCAATGATTAGTTATCTAATTATAATGTCAAATAACTAATACGGTACCAGTAAGTAATAAGCTGTCAGTGTACAATTATATTATAGAAAACTTATGAAATCATACTCAGTTGAATATGTAAGGTAAACCTCTGCAGAAAACTCATTCTGAAATCTGAACTAAATAAATAACTATCTATCTATCTAATATCTATCTATCTATTTATCTGTCTGTCTGTCTGTCTGTATGTGTACTCACCTAATTGTACTCACCTAATTGTAGTATACAGGATTTGAGCCTAAGCTCGTGTTGTCCTGTCTCTCTCTCTACATTTATCTGTGGTGTGTGTGTAAGTGTAGATATTATATTGCAATCATGGTTCACATCTCTAATGAATGCGAAGGACTAGCTTTAGTTTATGATAATAAATATGGCTGATTTTTTTTTTTTTTTTTTTTTTTTATATAGAAAATAGAAATATGTCCAGAAAGTGAGTGATAAAGTCATCTTTAATCGACATTCGACACCCGGTACTTATTACTTAAGCCCATGGCCTCCCAACAAATGTCTGCAATGGCAGACATTAAGGGTGAAGTAGAGTGTTGTATTAGACGTGAATACAAGAGCCTGATCAGCATGATCGAATTGATTACACTGGTTACAAACTAAATTCACACCACAGCCATTCCAACAGTATGACTATGATAACACATTTCACTTGAACCCCATACACAATAATAATTCACCACCACAGCCATTCATATGACTATGATAACACATTTCACTTGAAACCC
Source organism: Paralithodes platypus (assembly GCA_032716605.1). NCBI lineage: Eukaryota > Metazoa > Arthropoda > Malacostraca > Decapoda > Lithodidae > Paralithodes > Paralithodes platypus. The sequence continues at coordinate 27,751 of JAVRFV010000486.1, forward strand.
CATACACAAATAATAATTCACACCACAGCCATTCAACAGTATGACTATGAGGTTTCACTTGAACCCCCATACACAAATAATATTCACCACCACAGCCTTCCAACAGTATGACTATGATAACACATTTCACTGAACCCCCATACACAAATAATAATTCACCACCACAGCCATTCCAACAGTATGATGATAACACACATTTCACTTGAACCCCCATACACAAATTATAGGTTTGACTCCTGTAAGGAGATAAAGAAAACCTAATATTTAGTAGTGGCCCCGTAATCATTGACGAACATGCCTATTACATAAGGCATCCTCTTCAAACACTAATCCGCCGTAGTTTGAATCTACCGCGCAGAGCATTTAAAAACTGAGGAGCCTTCATCATGAGCGCACGCGACCTCACTCATGGCTTCAGTCATTATGAATTGGGTTCTCACTACGAAAAAACTTCGTAAAAAATAAAAACAAAAAGAAAATAAGAATAACTATCCAATAAGCTTTCCATCATATCGTGGATGTACTTGTGTGGATTTCTGACCAGACGCTGATTCAGGCGTCATTCCTCCTTCACTGACATATCAAGTAAACCAAAATCCTTAATACATCAACGAATGGGAAGGGGACGGTCGGGAGGGCCCCAGTCGTCAAAGATTTAGGGGGCACTACTAAATATTAGGTTTTTTTTATTTTCTTACAGGAGTCAAACCTATAATTTATTAGTGGCCCCTCCATCATTGACGAACATGCCTGATATCTAAGACTGGAGGGGGACATTCGTAATCATATCATAACTCTAGAAAAGCAGATAATAAAAACAACCACATAGTATTCTTACTTTTTGAAAAATGTATTTAATACGGCGTAGGCCGGAAATATACAAAGAAGGGGGTTCAGGCAGGTGCGTGCTTCAAAGAAGCCTGCCCGACAAAAATAGGTAACCCTGAAGATTCTGAACACAGATCTGTAGTTACAAAAGGCACCCCACTCAACGAGTGGTGACAAATAATAAGTTATAAGTTTATATGTGCACATCATAAACCCCAAAATACATGTGGAGATCAATTGCTAATGAACTCCATTGAACTAATGTTACATTGCTTTCGCAGCTAAAACTACTATAACAACACCGTTGTTTTGTACTAAACTTTGTACTAGCACAAATTCTCGCAGAGAAATTTTCATATCACATTTTAACCTTAAATTGTATCACAGCTCTCATACTCCGGCGGGGTCTAGGGTGTCCTATGTCAACTGACTGCACCCCCCCCCCCCCCCCCCCCCCCCCCCCTTCCTTGAAAATAAACATAAGTGACTGCAGGGCCACCTAGACCCTCTGCCTTAAAGCTATACATGGTAAGGAAGGTTTGTCTAGAGCAACTGACAAGTATCTAGAGAGAAACGTATGATTAGACGCCCACAACTGTGTGGACGCAATATCTTCAACTGAAAAGTTTTTCAGGAAACGTAAAGAGGCCGCCCACTTGCGTAAATCGTGGGCCCTACCCACAATGCCGGGATTACTCTCTTTAATGACTTCTACCAGAAGAGAGGCTAATCGCCGTTTAAGTAAGCGTTTACCCGTACTCGCTACCCATAAAGCACCTTGGGGGTTATGAGGAGCTATTCTCAAATATTTGGTTAGAGCTTGCACTGGACATAAATTATGATGCACCTTTCCCCTTTTTAACGCCGGCACCGTGAACTCAGAAAACACGTGTGCACTATGCTCATTCTTGGCTACAAACGCCGGGGAGGGTGCAATGGAAATTGAATCATTAAGTCTACCAAACCTAAGACAATTAGGTGTGTTGCTCATCGCCGCCAGCTCAGACACTCTGTTTCCGGTGGCCAAAGCCAAAAGGAAAACTGCCTTCTTTAAAGATTAAAGCAAAGTCTGCAGTATTTTGATACAGACGAGAATGAAGTAAAGACAAAGCTTTGTCCAGAGACCAAGTAGGCATGAGCTGACGGGGAGGTGGGCGGAGTTTAAAACACGCTCTCATAAATCCTGTTTCCTCCGCCACCGGTATGGATAGACCTGTAAGGTCGAAAAAGGGCACTCTAATCGCAGTTAAGTGATTCTTCAAAGTAACCACAGATAAACGTTTCTGCTCAAACAGATAGTTCAAGTAATTAAAAACCAATGCCACTGAGGGTACAGTTTGTTCCGTTCTAACAACGCAAGAAGTAAAAGCTTTCCAATGAGATTGATATTGTCGCTTAGTAGACTGAGTATATTGATTGAGCAATTTATTGGTCACATCCCTACCGTATGGTGCTAGCCACTTGGCCTCCTGAATGTCCATAATGCAAAAGTCAGCGAGGTCTCTAGGTTGCCAATCGTGTCTAAGTGGAAGTACCCGACCGGGAGCGATACCGGGTCCGGGCACCACATTATTAACTGCTGGTACCACACCTGCGCCGGCCACAGGGCGCGATTAGCGAGACTAAGCCTCGATAAACTCGTAGTTTGTTCACTACGTGGCACATTAGTGACGCATCTGGCGGCGGAAACAGATAGATGGAGCTCCATCTGTTCCAGTCTGTCACTAGGGCGTCTGGCCCCCCTGCCGGCGTTATCGCCCGGCGGGTGAGGTATAGAGGGAGCTTGTGAGTCTCCTCGGACGCAAAAAGATCCACTTGTGGATGGGAGAGCTCCGCAATCATTAGGTCGAAAATGGGTTGCTTGAGCTCCCATTCTACTGTCGTGCTCTGTCTCCGGGACAGAGCGTCTGCCCAGACGTTCGCTACGCCTGGGAGATAAGATGCGTGAAGATAAATATCTAGACTGGTGGCTAGAACAAAATCTCTTCCGACACGAGTAGCAACTTCCTTGACCTCGTTGACCCTTGTTTCTGAATACAGTGAACTGCATTCAGATTGTCCATTCTGAAGGCCACCGACTTGCCCCGTAATGCCGGGCCGTGAGCCTGAAGGAAATACAAGGGGACTAGTAACTCTTTGACATTTATGTGAGAGATTTCTAAGTGGGACCAAAGTCCCTGACCCTGGTGCCCCTGATTTGACTGAAATCCCCACCCTATGGTGCCTGACGCATCCGTGTCTACCCATACCGTTGGAGGAGGAGAGGTCCATGACATGATTGAGTGCAATGTTTCCCTCTTCGCCCAGACCGCTAGTAAGGTGTGGATTAATTTTGGTATGGGCCATAATTTTCCCGCCGGTAAGAGTGGGAAATATTTGTTGCCTTCCAATATTAATCGTTTTACTTTCAACCGGCCCAACTTGACAGTTAGCTGAATCCAGTTGAGAGAGCCGACCAGAGACTCCCAGACTCTTCGTGTCGTAGTCAGACTGTGAAGAAACCTGAACAGTTTCCTGCGAAACCTGTTGCGATTGTCCACACTCTGACTCAGAGTGAGAGCGGCGGTGTCCCAGACCAGCCCTATCCACTGAATTACTCTTGAGGGAACAAGGTTTGACTTTACCAGATTTACCTTGAAGCCTAGAGTTTTGACATGATTTAAAATGATATTGACATGTTTGATGCATAATTTTTGTGTCTCTGCCACCACCAGCCAGTCGTCTAGATACCACAACACTCTGATTCCCTGTTTTAACAACGGCATCAGGGCTTGCCGGACTAGTTTCGTGAATAATCGAGGTGCTAGGTTCAAACCGAACGGCATCCTCTGAAAAACAAAATTTTGGTGCCTGATCCTCAAGGCCAGAAACCTTTGAAATCTTTTGTTGACCGACACGTGCCAATAGGCGTCTGTCAGGTCTAGGGAACTCATCCAGCCACCCGGCGGAAGTGTTAGCCTGATTTGATGAACTGTTAACATTCTGAAAGACTCGTTTTAAATGTGAAGATTCAGATAAGACAGGTCTACGACCGGCCTCATCTGAACACTGTCCCGTTTGGGAACCAAAAACAGTTTTGACGTGAATACAGGGTAATCTGGAGGGACCGGGATGATGACATTCTTGGCAATCATCTCCTGGACCAGCAACTCCACCTCTAATGAAACACAATTTGCCGTTGTCGGCTGACGTAAGCGAGGTCGCCGGAGCCACTGCCAAGTGATGCCTTTGCGTGCCACCATCCGCGCCCAGGTTTTTAACGGCCATGCTTGGTGACACGTTCGGAACGACCCAGTTAGCAGACAAGGGTTCGCCGGCTGTACTTCCCTCGGTTCCTCCGGCTCTAAGATAGGCACTGGGAGTGAGAAAGACTTTAGTTTTTTGATGGTGGGTTTGGTGGTGTTGGACGCTTCGCCGGCTGGCTGGTGTGGGCCGAAGACTGGCCCTGCCCCGGCTTATACTGGCCGCGTCCCCTCTGTCCTGAAAACCCTCTCTGTCTATGCCTGAACTGACCCAGGGGGGATTGGGAGGACTTAGGCGGAAGAAACGGCTTAGAACCCCTGGCTGAGCTTTAGTAGGAGGCTTAGGTTTGGGGAAGTTAAATGCGGGTTTCTTAGCCTGTGCGGGACTGTGCTTCACGGCCTGTGCCATGTTAAACACTGTTCGCCATACATCAGGGACATTAAAGAAGGTGTATGTACTGGGGACATTACCACCTGGTTAGCAATGCGATCAGGCAGCTTGCGAACTAATGACATCCTAAGATCCTGTCGTGCTCGCACCGCCTCAAGTAAGGCTGTGCGTATGTCACCTAAGGATTGAATCGACGACTGAAGAATCAGACCGCCGGGATAACTCAACTTGATCTTCGAGCATCCGCGTCTGCGATTGGCCTTGAGTAGTACCTGAGTAAAGACTTAAGCCACCGTGTTGAGAAACTATGTACTGTGAAAAACAGGCGGAAAGCTTTGCCCCTTACCTAAATTTCTCTGTCCATAGTTGAGAAGGGGTAGGTCGTTAGTGAATGTTTCCTTTTAGTTCACAAAGATTAAACATCTTTAGGGGCAGCTCAAAAAAGAAAATAAAGCTGGACGGAACTCCGCCGGCAGAACCTCAACCGGCATGGAGAACCATGAATGTTTCTCCTGAGGGATCTGGTGGGAAGATTTAGAAGTGAAAGTGGTTGCAAAGTTTTGGAGAGCTCTCCTACCTCCCAATCCACCCAGGTTCCGGTCTCCAACTGTCCCACCCCCCCCCTTCAACCACTGGATTATCTGTCTCCGTCTGTGACGGTTCCTGTAAGTCTAGTTCAGGAGTTAGAGCCGACAGAGCCTTAATATCATTAAACCCATCCAGCTTTAGACCAGTCTGAAAAAAGTTTTTTGGAAGGCTGAGGCAGGGGGTAAAGCAGGCTTAGATGCATAAACAAATAATCCTGATGATAATAACGTAGGTATAAGCCTTGATATTTTACGTCCAAAACATTACCAAGGCAATCCAAGATGCCCTTAATTTTCTTAGAACTTCATGTTCCGCTGGATAAACCACTCACGTGGTACCGGGAGTTCCCCTGACAAGGTAGGCTGGGCAAGCTCTGGCTTCGAGGGGTTCAAAGGGACCACATGACTCGTCTGGCCCATAAAGCAAGGGGGCATAGCTACCTTTGCTAACGAGGTCCATTTGCTCTAGAGGGGGTGGCTGAACATCCGTAATGTACTCCTGATCCATTTGTACGTAGTGATGCCGCCCGTAGCTGGCTTAAGAGCTCCCTGCCGGTGACCAGGAGTAGGAGGGTTAGGAATCTTAGATAAATCGATTGACGTTATTCAGGAGGCCGTACCGCAGAACATGTCAAGGGAGCCCCCAAGTCCATTGGTGGGGTTTTCTCGTTGTTTGATTAAAGAATTTTGATAGAGCATGAGTAAGTAAACGGACCCATCAATTTCTTGTGCTGTAACAAACTGGTTAGAAATGCAGAACTTTTCAGGTGAATCAGTATTATCAATGGGCGGCGTCCAGGCCTGATCCTGACCCTTGTCCCTCCCTATCCTGAAATTAATGACACTGTCCATCTTGTTCCTTCCCCGATCCTCCTGAAAGGACCCTCGCCGAGGCAGGGGCACCTTGTTTCCAAGATAAATCAGGGATAGAGGGATGGGGGTCGCCGCGTCCCTGGTGGACATCGCGCTACTGTGTGACTCGTATGAGTCGGACGTGGATTGCCCCCCCCCCCCCCACAAGACCCTGGCTGAGCAAACCGCCAAAACACCCGAGGCTCTGGCCTACGCTCTCTTGGAGAGTCTGAAACATTCATCAATTATTGAATTTTTTTTCCTGAACTTTCCAGTTTCTAGGGTTAAAATATCAATAGGTAAATCTGTTTTTAGGGACAGGCGCTTCACTATACTCTGAGGCTGTAACAGAAACATTTTCAGGTGTAGAGGGTACGATGAGATGCACTAGACTTAGTAGATGTCGAGAGTGACTTCTTAATGGGAATCCTTTTTGGAGGATTTGTGGCTAACGTGGTGACCGCGAACATAGACCTAGGTTTGGAAGAATCACCACCATATGCCACTGGGGGAAGCTTCAGTACTTACACTTCTTACTCAGCCGGGGGGAAGAGGCCCGAACTTGAAGACCGCTGTCCTGAGGGTGACCTTGACTCTCGATCTCGCCTGCGACGAGGGAGTGGCTGCCGGGGAGTAAGGCTCTCTCGGACGTTTAAACGTATCCACAGACGATACATACCCCTGGCTAGTCTGCTGTTCGGCTTAAAAAACCCTTACTCTAAGAAGGTAACGTTTAGGGGGAGGGTGCTGCTGATCAGCAAAACTATCCCAAAGTGGAACGTTGTCACATTGAAGTGACTTTTATGTTGCGACAATGGATAGTTTTGGCCCAGCCGACATTTATTGTTGTCTGACCTCTCCCTCAAACGCCTAAACCCGCCCGTAAGCCCCGGCGGTCCTTGTCATTGTCAACACAGGACTTTTTTTTTTTATTGGCTAATTGGTAGCAAAATGCACTTAAAGTTAAGTGTAACGCCAGAGACCCCTTTAACGCTCAAAAGACATCTCACGACATCCTTATGCAAAGGGTATTGCGCAAAAATTGTGATACCCCTCGCAATTAGGGGTAATGCACAGGGCAAAAAACGTGGCCACATTAGCCATGACAGAGACTGGTGTGAGGAAACTACCGCCGGGTCTGTATTGTTCACCCCGGAGCTCAGCTCTGGAAAACTAAAGAAAAATTTCGCAGGAAGTAATGCTCATAAGGTTAACCCAAGTGTTCGCATACAAGTGTTAAGAACCCGCCGGGTAACGGGATGCAAAGACACAGCTAACAGATTCTCGCCTACGCGGCTGGGTGTAAAGAGGCTAAACAAATCTTCTTAGCTAAAGAACATGAAGAATACCCTCTGATATAATGGTCCAGTATAGCACTTATATAGTCTGTAGGAGGTGGTGACCTGTCTCAAGAATTCAATGTTGGTAACAAAGCCGCCCCCTCATAAAGCAGCCGGCCCTTGAACAAATATTTTAGTAGCTAGCCCCAGGCAGGAATATAACGAGATCTGATTTTTTTAACGAAATTGTACACCAAACGATCGTCGTACAAATAGAAGGCTGCGATACTGAAAGTATCACCCAATTAAGGTTAATCGGAAATTTGATTTTGATTTATAAATTCCTTAGTTCCTCCACTTAGGTGCACCCGTCCGGGTGTTGGAATCGTATTTGTTTAAACCTCACTGAATCCTTCAATTGCCGTAAGAGTAAAGGCAGCGATACACAGATTATCACTCAAATGGATTGGTTAACTATAAGAGACCTAATTCGTTTTCATCCCACCCTTCTCAGGTGCACCCGCCGGGTGAGAAGTCTAAAAGTTAACCCCACAAGTTCCTGACACCC
>JAVRFV010000487.1:0-35778 GCA_032716605.1 Paralithodes platypus
AGAGCACCTAGAGCAGTCAATATTTTTGCAAATTGTAGAACGTTTTGTTGTCTGTAGATTGCTGTTGAGATGACATCGCTACGACGCATGGTTGCCGAGTTATGATGATTTTAGCGGCGATTTGTAGCCGTGCATTTTGCCTCATATGAGGCCTCTCGGATTCCTGCCAATATTTTTGTTTGCCTCATATGAGGCCTCCTGGATTCCGAGGGTTAAAGTTGGCGGCCGTAACTTGCGCAAGTGACGCTGGGATTTCGGATTCACCTGAGTCACTCAGATTTCGCCTCCAAGCAAGAAACACCTTGACAATGGCAGTTTATATTATTATTAATATACGTTTTATTTTCTGGGTCTCCTGGATGACCTAGATTTGTGTGAATTTGTGTTTTGTTTTTGTGTGTTCGTTGTTTTGTGTTATCCCTGTTCTTGCTCTGTCTTGTATCCCCCCCCCCCCAAAAAAAAAGGAAAAGTGGGGGTTGGGCCTGCGTCAAAAGATAGATATGTTTGTTTTTCCATACACCAAAAGCTGTATACAGTATAGGGCATACAGTATACCCTGATGGTCCATATCACATTCAAAATTCATTCACTTGTTGTTTATGTTTTCTAGTTTGATGTTTTGAGTCTTCAATTATTTTTGCTCTCGTTTTCGGTGTATTTTCTGTCTGGATAGCGTAATGCATAAATGCGCGAAATTTCGGTGTGAGCATCCTAGGTTCGAGTCCTTGGAGTGCCACATGTATTTGTTGATTTCATTAATTGAGTTTAGAAGTGAAGTTGGTTGGTGAAAAAATATAAATAATTAGATTGGTTATTATATGTATTTATAATTTAAAATATTATTGTTTATTTAATATTGTTTGTATAGTTTGCAAGTTTTACATTTTAATTTAAATACAGTACTTTAAATGTATGTACAGTACAGTACAGTACAGTACAGTATATAATGAGGCACAGACCCCATAGCTGTGGGTGATCGACTCGAGACAGAGCCTGGTTAGTAATAGGACAAAACTAGAGTAATTACAACCAGCACTAATGGGGCTTGTCTGAACGTGACGATAGTGCGTTGTTATGTGTGCGATTAGTTTGCTTGGGAACCAGATTAACTTGCTCATGAGATTTCATAATTTTATTTTATTGAGCATTATTTCCACTTAGCGATTTTGATTAGTTCTTTTGCTTTTATCTGGTGTCGCCCCAGTTTTGGTTTGTTTATTTTGCAAGTTTTACAATTGAATTTGATAGCGTAATGCTTAGTGCGCGGAATTTTGGTGCGAGTACCCTAGGTTGGAGTCCTTGGAGTACCACATGTATTCATTACTTTCATTGGTTTCATTACTTAAGAAGTTTATTTGTAAATGTATTGGTTGGTTGGTGAAAACAAATATGAATTGTTCCCGCTGATGGTACATTGGTATCTGGCCATCCTGAATACTCCACTATTTCATGAGTTATACAAGGTCTTTTTCAAGCTGATTTTAATTGGTATCTCGACATCCTGATGACTCGACTATTAGCAAGATTTTGTAGCGAACTACAGTACTCCCTCGAATTTTGCGAGAATATGGTCGACATTGCAGGCCGCAAAATTCAAAATTTCAAATAACTAACCTTATGGGATTAATTGAATATGGTCGACATCTCATCATCGAGGGCCTATTTTTTGGTGATTTTTCGTCCTTGTTTGTACACACATTATGACACATACACTTAATTATACATCCTGCAATAAAGAAAAACACAGAAATACAGATTCAGGGGACCCAGGGCACAGGTAACACTTCAATTTTGCCCAAGGAAGTCGATTATGCGAGAGCGTGAGGAGCGTGGGAGAATCTATAAACAGTAAACAATGGGCGGCAGGGCGGCCTGACGTCACGATCCTGCTACTCCCCCCCCGAAAACTAATGCGGGAGACACCGTATCATTTGGCGCCACCCACAAAACTCAAGTAATATCGCACATATCAAGTCCCACAAAAAAGGTAAATTCTTGGGTCCCGTTCGCAAAATCGAAATTTCGCAAATTTGAAAGACGCAAAATTCGAGGGGACTACTGTAGTTTATTATTTTCTTTCATGATTTTATTTTGCTAAAGCGTTTTTCCACATAGATTTTGTTTAGTGTGATGTCGTTTCCAAAGTTTTTATTTTAATGAGTTCTTTATATTAATTTGAACATTAACTTTTGATCAATTTCAAGTTTTATGTTTTGATTAACTTGCTCATTGCTCATGTAGTAATGTCCACCCTATGTGCTGGATTGTGTTCTTGTATTTAAAAATAATTATTATTTTGCTTAAGAATTGTTTCCACAGCGATTTTGATCAGTTTGTCTTTTTACTGTGTTTGTCCAAGTTTGTTTATTTTGCAAGTTTTACATTATAATTCCACATAGCGATTTTGATTGGTTCTTTTGTATTTACATTGTCTGGTCCCAGTTTTGATTTGTTTATTTTGCAAGTTTAACATTTGAATTATGATAAGTTGTCCATAATATGATGCAGACACATAACAGTATCATATTTTTCCATCAAGAATCGAGAAATCAAGCGCTAAATGATTCAATTTACCATCAGCTGGAAGAAAAGTAATTATATGTTTATTATGAAAGTTTTGACAAATTGTGTTTTACAATTGTGTTCTTTTATTTAACTGTTTTGATAGCGTAATAGTTAGTGCGGCGAATGTGGGTGTGAGTATCCTAGGTTCGAGTCCTTGGAGTACCACGTGTATTTGTCGGTTTCATTAATTGAGTTTAGAAGTAAAGTTGATTGGTGAAAAGCTATGAAAAAATGTAATTATTTTATTTTGCTAAGGCGTTGTTTCCACATAGCAATTTTGATTAGTTCTTTTGCCTTTATATTGTCTTAGTCCCAGTTTTGGTTTGTTTATTTTGCAAGTCACAATTTACTAGAATAACTTGCTCATGTAGTAATGTACACCCTATGTGGTGGGTTATATATACATACATAACAATTTAAGACTGAGTGTTCCACACATAAGTGCAGTTTCAGTCTCTTGTCCTAATGGCGGCGTTCCAGGCAACCCTGTTAAGGGCTGCTTCACTTGTCAAGTTCTTGGATTTGAGATCGGCGCGTATAGTCCGATCCCAGGGTCTTCCTCGGTCCACCCTTGGTGCAGCTCCCTCCACAATCACAGACCTGCATTTGTCACCCAATTGTTCATCCATTCTCTCCACATGTCCATACCATCCCAGTCTACTTGTCCGCATCACCTCGCTAATACTCTTTATACCTAAACGTCTCCTCACTCAACATTTGTTATTCTATCCTGTAGCCTGGCCCCCACACATCCATCTCACCATTCTCATCTCATTACGCTCCATTCTGTTGACATCCTCTACTTTAACGGCCCATGTTTCTGAGGCATACGTCATTGCACTTCTAACACATGGGCATACACTTCCCTTCAGAGGAGTCTTTTCATGGTAGGATTGGCATCAATTCTCTGAACTTCCCCAGCCACACCTAATTCTAGCAACAGTGGCAGCCTCGGCCCACCACGGCGAGATGGTATCTCCTAGGTAAACAAACTTGTTCACCAGCTCCAAAGACTCATTTCCAAAATTCACAGCCACAGGATCATCACTTAACACAAGCTCGCCTTTGCACTACGCACTCAAATTTCTCTATTTCGACTTATCCTTCGGCAGGGGCCCCTTTATTCTACTACAGCGCTTACTCCCATGGTGTACCCAACATCGACAGATGCTACATTGAATTGAGTTAACGCCCACTCCCTTTCCAACACTGCAATGGGTATGACCGCTCTTTTCCACATTGCCTGTCTCAAACTACAATGCATAACCTTGGTTTTGTTTAATAGTGACTCTTAAACCCTGCTCGCCATGCCCTCTCTCCATTTCTGATTTGGCCTCAGCATCCTGCATACTGTCAGCTATTAGGACTAAATCGTCTGCATAAAAACAGTTCCAACGGGAGTCCGCCTCTAAAAACTCTAGACAGCGCCTCCAAGACCATAATAAGAGGGGGCTAACACTGAACCCTGATGGACTCCAACACGGACTGCGAATTCATCACTCAGTACACCTTTCACCCTCACCGAACTTCGCGAATCCTCATACATCTTCATTATCACACGCACAGCCACTCTTCCACACCAAGTTTCCTCATAGCCCACTGTACAACATCTCTAGGTACCCTATCAAAGGCCCTCTCCAGGTCCACAAATGTTACTTTGCTTAAATGTTGTTTCCACATTGCGATTTTTATAAGTTCTCTTGTCTTTATATTGTCTTTGTCCAAGTTTTGGTTTGTTTAGTTTGCAAGTTTTACATTTTAAATTATATTATTAGAAATGATTTAAATGAAATGGTTTGATTGACTTTATATATATATTGACTAACCTGCCTTCGGGTATTTTTATAATGTGTTACTAACCGAGTGGTGACTGGCTGGGATATTTGGGCCTTCCCTACGACCTGTGCGGGTAGAGGCTTGACTTATCAGGTTGCGGAAGACCCATTTATTCCGACGAGATAAGCCTTTTTTACACCACCCCTTTCTCTCTCCGTGTCTTATTCTTCTTCTCTTCGCACTGGTGGAAAGGGAAATCGTGGCAGATGACCATGTCAACGATGGCTCCTTGAAACCTCCGAGGGTCCTTGAGATACGGCTAGAGCGGTTAGATTGGATACGACCCCGACTGGTGCACCCTTGCCACTGCGAGGTATTAGATATCTGACAGGGACCACTTCCATTTAACCCTCTGTGTACCGGTGATGTACTTTTCTTGATATTCTGGAAGGTATTAGACGATTTTGGCAGAATATAATGTATTGGACGATTTTGTTGAGCTTGGGAAGGATGTCTACCCATTAAAATGCTACAGACACTCAATTAATCGCAAGATCCAGGGTTCGAATCCCGGGTGGATTGTAAGAGTTTTTTCTCAATTGGCTATACGTGCCGATCTCAAATCCAAGAACTTGACAAGTGAAGCAGCCCTTAACAGGGTTGCCTGCAACGCCGCCATTAGGACAAGAGACTGAAACTGCACTTATGTGTGGAACATTCAGTCTTAAAATTTGATGTATGTATGTATGTATGGCATGACTTGATTTAAATGGTCTCAATTAATCCTTTAAGCTACCATATTTATCTTTCCTAAGCTTCCTAAGCTTCACAAAATCGTCTAAGCTGAAATCAAATGAAAAATATGTTTCCGGTACCGTATGGGTTTAGCTGTATAGGACGCCTCCGAGAAATGTGACAACTGCAAAGAAGGCTACTGGGCATGCTACCAAAATGTACGGAAAAACTCTTATCGTATTAAAAAGCAAGAGAAACGGCAAATAATGTTCCTGTAACATTATTTGCTGGTTCTCGGGGTTTTTAATATGGCTTAGATTTTTCCGCACATTTTGGTAGCATGCCCAGTACCCTTCTTTGCAGTTGCCACATTTCTTGGAGGTTTCTTCTCTCATTTTGTGTTTTTTACTACAGTACATTGTTCCCTGTTGTGATCCTCACAGCATACCCTGCATCGTATGGTATTTGTAGTGCTTCTATGATATTTGGACCTTTGGCCTTTATGACATCTTAACCCCTTCTGTAATCTGTAGGTCTATAATGATATTCTATCTATATTTTGACAATTTTTTTAAGTTTAAGAAGGATCTGTGATACTAAAAATATTTCAATAGTTTGAAGCTTGTTAATTGCTGGAGGCCCTTTTTCAACTGATTAAAATAGTCTATTAGAAGCCACAGTAAAAGTTTAAGGCATGACACTGGTACTTACAATGCTATAGTCTATTTATTAAAAGTCGGCCAAAGCTCTTGAGTACAGTACTAACCTCTTAGACCTGATCAAGTTCTAAGGAGATCTCCCAAGAAAAATTGACCTATGCAGCGTTGGAAACTTCTCACCGAGGCGCTATGACATGGAGTGCATAGTGCCTCGGTGAGAAGTTCCCAACGCTACATAGCTCAAATTTTCTTTCCTTAAAACGTGATCAGGACTAGAGGTTAGTTTTCAAGAGGTTTGGCGTAGTTTTAACGAATACACTATAGCATTTCCAGTATTTATTATCATGGTTCAATGTTTTTAATGATTACACTTCATAAATTAGTGAACGAAATTCTCTCTGCTTCAAAATTCCTCGCTTGACCCCTTCACCGCCATTGTTATTTTCATCGTATTCTGGATTTATGTATGTACACTCGGTACAAAAAGTATCTGCACCCCTACGCTGATCATCAGGTGTGTACAGCTCGATAGGGTTGGTACCTCTGCCTGCAACTATATCCGATCGTCTCTGACACATGGATATAGTTGCAGGCAGAGGTAGCAACCCTATCGAGTTGTACACACCTGATGATCAGCGTAGGGGTGCAGATACTTTTTTGAACGAGTGTACATACATAAATCCAGAATACGATGAAAATAATAATGGCGGTGAAGGGGTTAAGTGAGGAATTTCTGTTTTGTGTATTATGTTTCATATTTTGTTTTGCTAAATATTTGTTCCACATACTATACTGTATTGACTTTGATTAGTTATTTTTTGTCTTTATATTGTGTCGTCCCAGTTTTGGATGATATTAAAATTGGCTACTGACTAACTAGGAATAAAATGCAAGTTGTTACATAAATTTGTTTTCTTTTCAGGTCAAGATGATGTAGCAAGAATCTGTTGGCTGTTGCCGTGGTGGTATGGCTGCCTGGTCCCGGCCTCTACTGTTTTAAGAAATGTAAGTACTGTACTGTATATTCATAATCGTTTTGTTTTTGGTTGCTTAGTTTATCATAATGTATGTTCCATCAATTGCATCTATTCAATCAACTTCTAGTTACTTAAGCAGTTGATGCTTTTAATAAACCAGTGAAGTCGCACCTATTTCTGAAGGCTTATGATACTGCGGATCATAGAGTTACTGTACTGATGACTATAAACATATATTTTGTGTTTGAAAAATTGAAGTTAATGCGAGCGCTCGTGAATCATCTTTGAGAATTGGCGCTCGTACAATACAGTACCAGCCTATTATTATTATCTACGTTGTTGGCTTGTTGTTGTTGTTGTTGTTGTTCCCTAAGCTGCCTGGCCGAACAGCCCCGAGTCCCTGAGAAAGGCCATGGCCACGATCGGGCTTTCCCACAGAGCTCTCATTGAGTGTAGATTGTGTTGTTGGCGTAAGTGGTTGTGTGAAATGCAGTCTTCTATGATGTGTTTAATGGTATGGGGTGCTGTGTTACATCCTGGGCAGGCGTCGACAACGGAGTCATCCAGTCTCTTCTGATAGCTCAGGAGAGCTGGATGGTGTCCGCATCTCAGCCTGGCCAGGTGGACTCTGTCCCCGCGAGGAAGGGAGGATTCGGAAGGATGGATTTCGGGAGGTCGTGCATGCAGCTGCGTGTTGTCTGTGAGTGAGTGGATGGATCGGTGAGAGATATGAGTATGGATGTGCTTCTGGAAGTTAGTTCGGGGTGGGCAGGGAGGGAGAGAGGACAATAATTGTGTGTGATACCGTGTGCTGGGTGTTGTTTTGATATTTCTTGGTGTCTGTGGGTGTGTTGCCATGTAGTTTAGTGGGTGGTCTTGGTTCGTGGAGGCTGCTGCCAGGAATTGAGTGCCTCTCATGTCCAGATGGTCTTTGACTTTGAGAATTTTGGTTTCTTGATGTAGGTGATCTGTGGGTGAAGTAGCTGTGCAGCCTGTAGTGATCTTCAGGGCTTTGTTTTGAATAGTCTGTAAGGTCTTATGATGAGTTTCAGCTAGGTTGGTTAGAAGCCCAGGCTGGGCTTGCGTATTCCATCACTGATCTTATGTATTGTTTATATACTGTGGTGGTAGTTTCTTTGTTGTGTCCAAATTTTGTGTGAGCAAGTGACCTGAGGGCGTTAAGTCTGGGTGTCAGTTTCTTTTTAATGTTTGTGGTGTGCTGTTTGAATGTCATATGAGTATCATATGTTACTCCTAGGATTTTGGGTGTGTGTGTATGTGTTAGGGGTGTGTTGTTTATGGTGAGTTGAGGGATGTATTCGTGTTCTCCTGTCCAACTTGTGAGCAGGGTTGCGGTGGATTTGGCTGGGGCTAGATTAAGTCTGTTTGTAGTGCACCAACCATGTAGTGTGTTGAGATAGGGTTGAAGGAGATCTGTTGATCTTTTTGGGTCATGGTGTGTGCATGTGAGTGTTATGTCATCTGCATAGGAGGCTAAGTTTATTTGGGGCGTATTGGGTGTAGTTATATCGTGCATGTACAGATTGAAGAGTGCGGGCGATAGGACGGATCCTTGTGGGACTCCGTTTGAAAAGTTTCTGATTTTAGATGACTGACCGGCAAAAGATACGTGTGCACATCTGCCTGCTAGGAAGATGGCCAGCCACCTTTTTGTGTTGTTGTGCATGTTTGTGTTGTAGATTTTGTTTGTTAGGTTGTGGCGGGGGATGGCATCGAAGGCTTTACTAATGTCGAGTGTGGCTAATAGTGATCTGTGTGGTGGTCTAGCTGAGTTGATGCCGTCGAAAGCTCTTTGTGTAAGGTCTGTGAGAAGAGTGTTTGCGGAGTGCAGTGGCCTAAAGCCATGTTGTGTTGGAGCTAGGGGTAGGTCAGGTGTAATTAGTTGTAATACTAGGCATTCCATGACTGGAGGGGGAGCAAAGAAGTGTGATGGGGCGGTGCGAGGAGGGTAGCGTGGGGTCTTTGTTGGGTTTGGGGAATGTGATGATGATACCATGCTTCCAAATGTCTGGTACTGTGTTGTGTGAATAGCTGTAGTTTGATATGTTAGTGAGTGCTTGTATGCCTTGTGGTCCCAGGTGTCTGAGGTGTATGTTGCTTATGTTGTCTAGGCCACAGGCGGGTGAGTGCTTAAGATTGTTGATGATATGCTTTGTCTGGTGATTGGTGAAGGGTGTATAGTCAGGGTCTGTGGGGACTTGTCTCTTACGTCGGATGACACGTCGGTCGTCTTTGTGAGGTTTTAGGTGGCTGACATGTGAAAAGTGATTGATGAGAGTGTTTGCTTGTTGTTTACATGAAGGAGTAGAGTCTGTTGTTGTGATTGCAGCATGTGATTGTGTTGTGTTGCTGTTGGAAAGTGTGATGCTATTTAGTGTTTTGTAGAGTTTTTTGGGGTTTGTTTTGTGATCAAGTGTTTGTAGGAAGTTATTCCAATTTAGTTTTTGTTGTTCTTGTATTTTGTTGTTAGTTTGGGTGTTGAGTGCTTGAATTTGTTGTGTGATGTCTTGTGTGTGGGGTGCTGGGGAGTGTTTCAGTATGTCGCGTTGTCTGATGAGGTTTGAATTTCTGGTGTGAAGTTGGGGTTGTGTCTTTTCCTGTTACCTCTTGGAATGTGTTTCTTGTCAGCGTTTGGATAGTTTTATTGAGTATGTGTACAGCATTGTTGATGTTAGTGATGGGTGTACTGTTTAGAGTTGTGAAGTGTTGTTCTGTCTCATTTGTGAATGCTTCCCAGTTAGCTCTTTTATAATTGGTGTATGTGTGTTTGTGGCTAGCTGGGGTGAGTCTGGTTTTGGTGGTGATAATGATCGGGAGGTGGTCAGAGCCTAAGGTTCTGACCACCCTCCAGGATGTTGTGGGGGCGAGTTCTGGGGAGCAAAAGGTGATGTCAGGAGATGATGGGTTATAGAGGGCTTGGTGAGGAATATGGGTATGTTGATGGATGTCGTTAAGGATGATGAGGTTATCGGTTTGGTTTTTGTAGTACCAGCCCTCTGTCTGTGTCGGGGTTGTCGACAAACCAGGCCGACGTCTTGGCGTTGAAGTCACCACCCAGGATGATGTGTGGGGTGTGTGGGTGTTTGTGATGTGTTGTAAGTGTGGTCTGTATTCATTTGGTACTGTAGGGGATGTTTGGGGAGGGATGTATGTGTTTATGATGGTTATGTTGGAGTTGTTGCCAGTGCGTATTTTAATTGATTGTATTTCTGTTGTGTTATCATTTGGGGGGAGGAGGGATTTGGTTTGTTGGCTTTGTTGTACTTTGTCGTGTACGGTGGCGCTAATAAGTTATGTCCCAGCTGTCATTACGTTTGGCTCGCTCTGTGCTGTATTAATGTCTGTCAGATGTTGAATAGGGTGGGTAAGTGTAGGAACATGTTTGTATATATCACTCGATATGAAGAAATGAAGCTTGGATGATACGAATTATTGATCAAAATATACTTGGTGCCGAGACCTGACTTATTAGCACCACTGTACTTTGTCATGTACTATTATGCATTTCTATAGTTGGTGTTTACTTGTGAATATTTTGATTGTATTGTTCTTTGCTTGGGTACTTTATATATTGGTTACACACTTATGGTTTTCAGTATGGCTTGTTTTGAGTACATAAGAACATAAGAAAATGGGAGTCTGCAGAAAGCCGATTGGCCTAAGCAAGGCAGCTCCCTGTCCCACACAAGCCCAGTTCAATTACAAAGCCCAATTATAGGCTCAACACTCTAATACCCTGAGGATCATCTTACCAAAACGGTTAGAGATTAACGCAGGATTATGGGGGTATGCAGAGTGCTGATTGGCCCAACCCGGCTGATCCCCCTTCACAGCCAACCCTTCTCGTCCATATACTTATCCAATTTTATCTTAAAGCTCCCTACCGTTTTAGACCCCACTATAGCACTTGGTAGTCCATTCCACCCATCTACAACTCTGTTACCAAACCAATATTTGCCTATATCTTTTCTGAAACAAAATTTATCTAATTTGAAACCATTGGTACGAGTTCTTTCGCTATCACTGAGCTTTAGTACATTTGTCATGTCCCCTTTGTTAATCCCACTTGAACACCTCTATCATATCCCCTCTAACTCTGCGTCTCTCTAACGAATGTAAACCTAATTTCTTCAACCTTTCTTCATACGAAAGATTTCTAATATTATGGATCATTTTTGTCATTCTACGCTGTACTCTGTATGGAGTAGTTGCTTTGTCATTGGAACTCTCTCCCAGAATCAGTATTTCCCTGTTCTTATGACTTGCTCCGTGTGTGCTGGCATTTTGGTTCGAACGTCCTTGATTTTGGCAGTCACTCTTTCAACTCTGGGGGAAGACACTCGCTACAGGCAGTTTTGCTTTTTGTCTCCCTCACTCATATAGAAAAAAACAAATAGGTCTTGCTTGTGTATTATGGGTATATATTTGATAAGCTCTTGTTTGCTTGAATAGTTTACTTTGATATTTTCTCTACTTTTGAAATGCCTCCCGTTGTTGCTCCCTTTTCTTTTATCAATTGACAGTACATTAACTTGGCTATCATTGTACATAGTTTTTGTCCGTTAACCCTCTGAGTACCAGCGATGTGTGCTAGATTTGTATTGTGGCTATATTTTGACAATTGGTGGTTAAAAGATTGAAGCCTTATTTTTGGCTAGAGGTCCTAACTAAGCTGAATAAAATAGTCTTACTGTCAGATTATAAAAAGGACCTCTGGTATTGAATGAGTTGATTTTGCTTATTTTAATGTGAGTTGCTTATCTGTTATGCACTGTGATTTTAGATCTCGCCAGTTTGTTTATTTTGAGAGTTTAGGTCTATTGGTTTGAATATTCGCTTTACTTCATTTCTCATTAAAAATAAATTAGGTTGGTCATTGTTTGTGCATCCAGTCATTAGATACCTGTTGATGCTTTATTTCACTTTAAATTTTGTTAAGTTCTTTTAGTTTTGATTATGGTAATATTTGTCTGATGAAGGATAAGCTATATAATTTATTTGTTTCCACAGCAATTTTGACTTTGTCCCAGTTTTGGTTTGCTTAGTTTGAAATTTTAATTTATTGACGAAACATTGCGTAGCAATATAGGTATGGCATATTTACTTAGGTCCTTACTAGGTTGTATTTCTCAGTATCAATAATTGAAGACTTCTTTTACACCAGGCACATTCCCCTTTATTTAGTTATACTTTTATTAATCTTTACTCGGTTTAATATGAGAGACTCCATATTATTGGTACATGTACACACTGGCACTGATGCCAGTCTCTAAGCCACTCTGAAATTTATCTTGTTAAGTCCATGATTATTTATATGAATCAACCAGTTGTCCATTGTATCCATGAAGTTTATTAAGTTATTTCCATAGCAATTTTGATTAGTTCCTTTCTATCTTGTGTAGTCCAAGTTTTAGTTAGTTTATTTTTAAAGTGTTACATTATAATTTGGCAAAGCCAAATGTTACAAGGTTTATTGAGAAACAAGTATACCAGGTCAATTTTATTAGACAGAAATAACAAGTAAAAGGTTTTTGTTAATTATAATAATCATTCATAAAACATAGTCAGGTAAAAATATACAGTACCCAAAGAAATTACAGTAAAACCTTTTAGTAACTTCACTTATTTTGCACTCATCATCTTTGAGAGTTTTAAATGTTAATTTGTCATGTCGTATGACTTTAGTCAATGCTGCTTTATAAACATCATTGTCACCAATGCTTTGAAAATCTATAATTGTAGTGATCTTACTAAAGTATTGAAAGTAATCATGTTATCTATTTAAAATGGCAGACTATAGTTTGTTGATAATCCCAAAGCCTAATGTTTGTAAGTGATGGAACTAGTTGAGTTACTATAAGTACATTAAGTGAAATATAAGTAAAGTCCATTGAAAGGTGCTTGAAGACTTAAGTAATTCTATCACAAATAGCCAGCTGTCATTTAATATTTGGAAATACAATAAAAGTTTTGAATACCATATCTTGTTTTATTATAATACACATACTAGGATACAGTTCACCTTAGGTTCATACCAAAGGCTGGACTATGAATATTTAAATCCCATTCAGTAATGTAAGAGTATTTTGTTAAAGTAAAAAAAAAATCAGTCAAAACAATGAATGGAATTTAGAATTCAGTTAGCTGTCACTGCAAAATTTTGCCAGTCAGAGCTCCGAACATATTAGAACTGTGGACATGCAAAATTGTCCAAATTTGGTCATAGACCAGACTCAGGAAAGAATTTCACTAGTTTGGACTTTGGAAAATTCAGTTCAAATTTTTCAAAGTGGAACTTAAAAAAATTTCAGTGGTGTAAAATTTCACAAGTCCAGATCAGAACTAGACTTGTGAAATGTTCAAAAGTTTACACCACTGAAATTTTGCTAAGTTCCAATGGACTTTGAAAAATTTCAGTCACCCCCCAGAAATTTGCTAAGTCCAGAGGCTGGACTTAGCAAAATTCTGGGGAAATCAGTCAAAAGTCTATGGGGTGAAACCCAAACATTTCACACCTTGAACACTTTTCTATCTCAAGATTCTTACTGGCAATTTGTGGAGATAGGTTCATTTACTGAAACCAGGATTTTGCCAGAAAACTCTGTGCATTTCAAACCTAACCTCACATAGCCAGTCTTGTCATTGGCTCAAGTAAGGGTTACTTGAGCCAATGACAAGACTGAATTATCTTCAGTACTGTCCCTACTTATTCTGGCTAACCTCAGAAGATTTTAGTCAGCTTAGGAAAGAAGTACTTTCTAAGCTGATTAAAATAATCTGAGGCTAGCCAGATAGTGACAGTACCAAAAGGGTTAATTGAGCCAATGACCAGCATGGGCTATGGAGGTTAAGTTTGAAATGCACTAAGAACACACACAACCCAGAAAAAACAGTACACAACCAAAGACTGTCAGAAACATTACTTGCCATCTTAAGAGACTTTAAGACCAGACAAATAAAGAGGGCTCTGAACTTTATCATTATGCTTCTAAAACATTCAACCACATTACTTAAAAGAACTTTGGTTTAGCACTTTCAGTAATGATGGTTGAACATATCCAGAGTTCATAATGATCCTTTTGGTTGTCACTGTTCATTCTAGGTTGCTAAACTTTATATCATGAGTGTGCAGTATATAAATATAGTCAACTATCACAGAACAGCCAAAGAAACTTTTAATGATTTATAAAAAGTCCGTAAACAAATCTTAGTAAATGGTAACAAATTTATTACTTTTATTATGCAGGTTATTTATGAAAATAATATTACTTTCTTTGCATGTTAAGTGATATTTCACTTACCATGCAACCAAAGTATGTATTTTCATAAATGGCATATGCATCATAAAATAATATATTTTTACCAATTTAAATACTTTAAATCAACCAGCTATTTTTAAATCTTTAATTACAGTATTTTGGCAGATTTTTTTCAGTCAGTGATAGAAAAACCACATTTAAATATGCAAACCCAAGATATAAAGTTTTAAACCTACATAAATGCAGCCAAACCATTGCTTACACGATACAGTACACTCTTGAGCAAAAATAAGTACACCAATGGAATCATGAACCTATAAGTCATGCTGGCTAAGGAGAAATTTTATGCACTTCAGGAAAACCTCTAGGAATAATAAAGTATAAAACTCCATTAGACCCAGATCCTTCCAAAGCTTAATAAAATCATCCAAGACAGAATTAACAAGTCATGCTGGCTAAGAGAAATTCTATGCACTTAAGGAATAATTAAGAGCATAAATGCCAAAATAATTCCAAAGCAACATAAAATAATCAAATATCCAGAATTAACTTACTCATATTTATCAAGGGGCTGATGATCACTTTCAGTAATTATAGCAGTAAATATATAAAGGCCAAAATTCTAAACCAATTCAAATATGATGCACTTTGGGAATATTGGCTAGCATTCAATTATATTCACCTTAGGAAGTACCAGATCAATCTCAAGGGTTAATAAATTACTATTACCCCTCTCATTGCTCAACAGTCTTCCTAAGCTGCATATAATAGTCAGGTAACCAAAATTAACTTAGTGATTCATATATGGGTTAACTAAAAAGGCTAAAGTAAATAAACTGCATTACCACACCTATTTCCTAGTCAACTCTTCCAAAGTCATAGAACTCACATAAAGTGATTACTCATTATTAATCTTAGTGGCAAAGATATCTGGCTTAATTATAATAGAACAGTCTTTTATAATTGCCCAATATTATTTACCATTAACATCAATAAACAGTAATCAAGCAGGAGATTTCATAATTTGGGAAGTCGCACCCAGGGAATAAGATAGGAAAGTTTCAGCCCATTTCTCCTAGCCTTTTAGAGTTTCAAGAAGGTTGGCCTATCATATTAAAATACAGAACCAGATTTGTAAGCAGTCTATTTTCTTTGCAATATCAATATAAATACCATCACAAAATCAAGGGACATTAATATATATCAAAATGCAGATGTACATTTCCATAAAAATTTAATCTGAAGTAACATTTCAGTGAGATTTTTCTATGAATAGAACTTGTTACAACACTGCATACAAATCTTATGCTGTATCCTAAATTACTTTTTCTCCAATAGGTTCAATAGATTCCATAGCATGTACTTATTTATGGCTAAAGAGCATCTCAACGGAATAAATTTTAGAATGTGCCAACTTTTAGTGATGTCAAGTAGACAGTCCTTGACAAAATCTACTAAAGTATATAGAGTAAAATAATTTCTACTTCATATATTTTCATTTTTGTATATATATTAAAGATTTTAAGTATCGATTTGTTTAAGTCCCCGATAATCAGGACACCCACCCTACCCCCAGCTCTTGAGCAAAGAGTGTATGGTGATAAAAACTGAATCATTTTGAAAGCATATATAATTTTCATCTTAAATATACCATGACTTATATTTTCAGAGGGAATTACATTGCCTTCATAAATCAATACTTAATTAGTCTTAAACATACAAAAATTGCACATTCTAAAACATCATTCCATTAACCCGGGAGCTGCGGGGAGACTCTTAAGAGTTCCCCCGGCGCACTGCGGGGAGACTCTTAAGAGTCAGAGAAAAAAAAAATCAACTTTTGACATCGAAAATTTTTTTTTTTTTTTTTTTTTTTTATTTTTTTTATTTTTTTTGGCCCCTGGGCCATGCAAAATCTCAGTCCTCTACCTCCCCTCCTTCCCCACTTTCCTCCTCTCCTTCAGTTATCACCTATTTTCCCTGTTATTCCCTTATTCTGAGGTATATTTTCGTGCTAACATTAGAAATCCGATTGGAGGGTGTGGTCATCACTGATAGCAAGCGAGTGCAAGAGAGAGAGTATCGATCGACTGTGTCTCAGTGGCCTTGGGGGAAATTGGCGGGAAAGCAGATTGCCTCACCCATACATTATACAACTCGCGGGCTATATCTCCGATTTTGACCATCCAAACGCTGTTTTCACTCGTTTTATTGTTGTTTCAGGTTAATACCTTTATAATCAACCCATAATAGGCGCATATGGATAAGTATTAATGCTATTAATGGCACAATGAATATTTTAGTGACGGAAACACCTCAAATACGTCAGCACAGGGGGACGTTTCCAATTACCCCCATGCGCACTTCAGAGGTTAAAGATTTCATTACTGTATTATGCAGTTGTAGAAAAATATGCATAACTTCTATATCCAGTATTAATAAAGACAACTTTGAGTCAATAATAGAACAATGAAAACTTAAATATTGCAAAATTTCTAGTAATTCTATTTTTGTTTTTTGTTTTTTAGGAAAATTGCAATTGGGCAGGAGTAGATATAGAATTTTTCCTGCAGTCTCCAGTTGGCCAACCCCACCTATGGGATATGTGCCACAGTATATACAAATTCCAAAATTAATTACTTTAATTGCAAAGTATTTTGACAAACACGAAGATTTAATTAAATTTTAATTTCCATTTGGGCTCTGTCTCAAGTCTGCCAACCCCAGCTATGGGGTATGTGCGTGAGTACATGTATATACATAAATACTCTATTTCATTACTTTACATTTTCAGTCTTTGGACAAATGCTCAAATATTCCAAAAATGATATTTAAATTTTAACTCCCTGTGCGGGCTCAGTCTCAAGTTGGCAAACCCAAACTATGGGGTGTATACATTTAATTACTTTAATTTCCAAGTCTATTTTGCAAGCAATATTTACTTATGAATTTCTTTCTATTGAAGTCTCAAGTCGTCAATATTAAAACTCAATCAGAATAATTATGAATCATCTACAACTGCATCTCAAAAAGTAAACTTTAATCATCTATACAAACAGAACTTGCACCTTAAACTTTCAGTATACAATTACTTCCTTTATTCTGGCTAATAGATTATTTATTCAGCTTAGGTAGGGCCTGTGAGAGTCCGAAGCTTCATCTAGTCATTGCCCTTTACACTCTCAAAGGCCCTCTTAAACTCCTCAAATTTGTCAAATAGCCAGAATATGGAAAAATATATTGCATTCCAAAAGGATTAATACACCATGGGGTTATTGACATTTTTAGCTCGGTGTTAAACAGACAAATACATAAATATAACAAATAAGCCCTTTACAAATTTACTAATAATTGTATAAAAACTATGTATGAACTAAACCTATACCAATCCTACTAATCATTCAACAAAACTATGAAATAACTAAAAGCCTATTAATTATACCTAATTTACTAGTAATTCTATAAAACTATGAACTAAAACCCTATTAATTATACCTATAACTAAAATCTAACTTTCATACTGTACTATAGACCAAGGCATCACTATCTCCATCAGTCTTCCCTAGTACCATAAAAGATAATCCTTATTACCATATATAGGTACAGTACTGTATTAATAACTACTCTTCTCATAAGCTATAACCAAGTTTCAGCCATAAGCAAAAATACCCTTCAGATTCCAAGTATTTTAAAGATATATATACCGTAAAATTTATAACTATTTTTCAATCCTCCCTCCTAAATACAGCTATATATCCCATATATGTACAGTATTCCCAATGACCAATTAGAGTTTACAGAAATCTACAATAATCTGACTAAATTTACTTTCACATAACTGGTACTGTACTAGAGTAATAGAAGCTAATATTTCTAGCATTTGGGAAGAGTCAGCCAGGGTATCTTATTTTATAGGCAAATTCCTCACAGCATCACTCATATTTTCAGCCCAAATTATAGATTACACTAGTCTTAGACTTCACTGAACTTTATATAAATGACCAACAGTTACTTTCTTCAGGCTAACATTTGTTATTGAATTCTTAGCCTTCCAGCCTATTAAACTACTTTTCAAAATTTATAGAGACCATTAATCCACTTTACTCAGCTTATCAAATCAAAACATTGACTGCAAACTTATTTCAGTTTATTTCAGTTATTTGCCTATTATTATTAGTTATTCAGTCTCACAAACTACAATTGAGTTTCACTTATGCCAAAATTGCTCTAGCTTTATACTATTTCAAACTATTGCTAATTGCTATTTTGACAAGTATATACTTGGTCTTTATATAGTCATTAGTGTTTTTAGTTTCCTTTGAAAGTTTTACTTTCACATTTCTAACTAAGCTGCCAGACTAATTAAAAAAAACATAAAGACTACAGTATATAGAACCAATCATTATCAGATCTTTTACCAAACTTATTCCTAGCATATTTTATACTATTTATAACTAGTCACTACTACAACTAGGTACTTCTATTTTCAGCCTAACCCTATCCATTGAACAATACAGCATATCAAAATGTATAATGGGCTTAGATGGTACATATACAATTCACATCTCATTTTTCTTTATTTACCAATGGAGCAAAAAATGTCAAACTTACAATAGTGCATTAAAATCAGCGTCGGTAAAATAAATTAGGTTAAAGCTTGGATACTGCACATAAATTCCTTTCCTTAACTTAGGAGAGTTAACGAAGCAACTAATCAGTAACCAAAGCTCTCCCATTCACCTTTACCTGCCAAGTTCGATTTGTATAAATTTACTCCGTTAGCAATGTTTACAGAACCCTTACAAACTTAAAATATTTCCAAAACACCAGGATGGAAATTCTTTTAAGTTAATAAACACCTTCAGGATTAGGAAGCGTTCAGTTTATTCGATCATTAAATGCTTTTATTCACCTTAGGATCTATGGATTCATATTTTTTAACCAGCAAACTTTACTTCTAAACTCAATGAAAAATACATGACACACTCCAAGGACTCTAACCAAGGATATTATTAAAGTAAATTTAATTAAAAATACTGTACATATGGCACTCCAAGGACTCTAACCTAGGAGACACAGAAATTCTGCACATTTATGCATTACGCTATAAAGACCGTTAAAGAATTATGCACAAGACTAAGATATATTGGGTAGATTTGAGTTGCCAAAGACCTTCCTAAAACAGAAATTATATAAAGATCGAATAAACTTTATGCGCATCTTAATACCGAGGGAGCCAAGACTTTCCAAACATTGCTTCCGAAGGAATATAAATTATACCAGTGGAACAATTAATACCCCGAAGCTAAGCCTACATAAACAAACTCTCGCTCTCTCCGTTCATCCCTATATCCCGGGCACCTCGGGGCAGGACCTGACTTTCGGAATCACTACTTATTGACAACCTTGTTGCGTACTAGCAGGAGACTGTTATGAATGACCGTACTAGTTTTCAGGCTGCAGTCGTGGGCCCGGAATATACTCAAAAAACAAATAAAATAAAAGTTCTACAGCTAAAAACAAATTTAAAGTAGTTTAGTGGGTGGTCTTGGTTCGTGGAGGCTGCTGCCAGGAATTGAGTGCCTCTCATGTCCAGATGGTCTTTGACTTTGAGGATTTTGGTTTCTTGATGTAGGTGATCTGTGGGTGCAGTAGCTGTGCAGCCTGTAATGATCTTCAGGGCTTTGTTTTGAATAGTCTGTAAGGTCTTATGATGTGTTTCAGCTAGGTTAGAAGCCCATACCGTAGTACAGTATTAGTATTTTGTCATATTCTATATCAATACTAACCCTGCTAGGGTCTGGGGGTGGCAGCCTCCAGGTTAGGTTAGGTTAGGTTGTTAGGTTAGGGTAATGACAAAATATGGTTTTCTAATTTTTCTATCTAATTTTATGTTGAACTCTATTGTTCTTGATCCCACTATAGGACTCGGTAGCCTATTCCACATATCTACAACTCTGTTACTAAACGAATAGAGGCAGATTCCTTACACAACCCAGTCTCTCTCTGTCGCTCGTTTGCTTGCACATCGGTACAAATGAGGCAGATCCCTTACACATGCAACTAAGATGAACATGAGAATCTGCAGAGACAAGTGGCCCACAAAAGGCAGATCCCTTTCACATCCAACCCATTTTGTCCATATGACTATCTGATTTTATCTTGAAATTCTCTATAGTTCTTGATCCCACTATAGCACTGCTGCACT
The DNA here is from genome assembly GCA_032716605.1 of Paralithodes platypus. Taxonomy (NCBI): domain Eukaryota; kingdom Metazoa; phylum Arthropoda; class Malacostraca; order Decapoda; family Lithodidae; genus Paralithodes; species Paralithodes platypus. Next base: position 20,201 of record JAVRFV010000487.1, read on the forward strand.
AGGTAGCCTATTTCACATATCTATGACTGTTACGAGAGGCAGATCCCTTACACAGCCAATCTACCTCTCTCTCTCTCTTATAGGATTTTTTTTTTGCACACTGGTGCAAATGAGGCAGATCCTTTACACATGCTACCAAGATGAAAATGGGAGTCTGCAGAGAGCCGACATTACTACCTTATTCCAACATCTGACAGACATTACTACGATATTCCAACACCTGGCAGACATTACTACCTTATTCCAACATCTGGCAGACATTACTACCATATTCCAAAAACTGGCAGACATTGCTTCCATATATTCCAACATCTGACAGACATTATATAATGTCGGTCAGATGTTGGAATATGGTAGTAATGTCTGTCAGATGTTGGAATATGGTAGTAATGTCTGTCAGATGTTGGAATAGGGTAGTAATGTCTGTCAGATGTTGTAATAAGGTAGTCATGTCTGTCAGATGTTGGAATAACGTAGTAATGTCAGCCAGATGTTGGAATAGGGTAGTAATATATGTCTGTCAGATGTTGGAATAAGGTAGTAATGTCTGCCAGATATTGCAATATGGTAGTCATGTCTGTCAGATGTTGAATAAGGTAGTAATGTCTGTCAGATGTTGGAATATAGTAGTAATGTCTGTCAGATGTTGGAATAAGGTAGTAATGTCTGTCAGATGTTGGAATAAGGTAGTCATGTCTGCCAGATGTTGGAATAAGGTAGTAATGTCTGTAAGATGTTGGAATATTGTAGTAATGTCTGCCAGATGTTGGAATAAGGTAGTAATGTCTGTCAGATGTTGGAATAAGGTAGTAATGTCTGTCAGATGTTGGAATTTGGTAGTATTGTCCGCCAGATGTTGGAATAAGGTAGTAATGTCTGTCAGATGTTGGAATATTGTAGCAATGTCTGTCAGATGTTGGAATAAGGTAGTCATGTCTGTCAGATGTTGGAATAAGGTAGTAATTTTTGGCAGTTGTTGGAATAAGGTAGGAACGTCTGCCAGATGTTGGAATATGGTCGTAATGTCTGTCAGATGTCGGAATAAGGTAGTAATGTCTGCCAGATGTTGGAATACAGTAGTATTGTCTGCCAAATGTTGGAATAAGGTAGTAATGTCTGCCAGATGTTGCACTAAGGTACTAATGTCTGCTAGATTTTGGAATATGGTAGTAATGTCTGCCAGATATTGGGATCAGGTAGTAATGTCCTCAGATTTTGGAATATGGTAGTAATGTCTGTCAGATGTTGGAATATGGTAGCAATGTCTGTCAGATGTTGCAATAAGGTAATAATGTCTGTCAGATGTTGCAATAAGGTAATAATGTCAGCCAGATGTTGGAATACAGTAGTATTGTCTGCCAAATGTTGGAATAAGGTAGTAATGTCTGCCAGATGTTGCACTAAGGTACTAATGTCTGCTAGATTTTGGAATATGGTAGTAATGTCTGTCAGATGTAGGAATAAGGTAGTAATGTCCGCCAGATCTTGGTATCAGGTAGTAATGTCTGTCATATTTTGGAATATGGTAGCAACGTCAGTCAGATGTTGGAATATGGTAGTAATTAATGTCTGTCAGATGTTGCAATAAGGTAGTAATGTCTGCCAGATGTTGGAATAGAGTAGTAATGTCTGCCAGATGTTGCAATAAGGTAATAATGTCTGTCAGATGTTGCAATAAGGTAATAATGTCAGCCAGATGTTGGAATACAGTAGTATTGTCTGCCAAATGTTGGAATAAGGTAGTAATGTCTGCCAGATGTTGCACTAAGGTACTAATGTCTGCTAGATTTTGGAATATGGTAGTAATGTCTGTCAGATGTAGGAATAAGGTAGTAATGTCCGCCAGATCTTGGTATCAGGTAGTAATGTCTGTCATATTTTGGAATATGGTAGCAACGTCAGTCAGATGTTGGAATATGGTAGTAATTAATGTCTGTCAGATGTTGCAATAAGGTAGTAATGTCTGCCAGATGTTGGAATAGAGTAGTAATGTCTGCCAGATGTTGCAATAAAGTAGTAATGTCTGTCAGATGTTGCAATCGGACAAAAATGTTTGCCAGATGTTGGAATAAAGTAGTAATGTCTGTCAGATGTTGGAATATTTTAGAAATGTCTGTCAGATGTTGCCAGGCAGTAATGTCTGCCAGGTGTTGGCATAAGGTAGTAATGTCTGCCAGATGTTGGAATAAAGTAGTAATGTCTGTCAGATGTTGAAATCGGGCAGTAATGTCTGCCAGATATTGGAATAAAATAGTAATGTCTGTCAGATGTTGGAATATTTTAGAAATGTCTGTCAGATGTTGCAATCGGGCAGTAATTTTTGGCAGTTGTTGGAATAAGGTAGGAATGTCTGCCAGATGTTGGAATATGGTAGTAAACCTGCCAGATGTCGGAATGGGGTAGTAATGTCTGCCAGATGTTGGAATACAGTAGTAATGTCTGCCAGATGTTGGAATATGGTAATGTCTGCCAGATGTTGGAATAAGGTAGTAATGTCTGCCAGATGTTGGAATACAGTAGTAATGTCTGCCAGATATTGGAATAAGGTAGTAATGTCTGTCAGATGTTGGAATAAGGTAGTCATGTCTGTCAGATGGTTGGAATAAGGTAGTAATTTTTGGCAGTTGTTGGAATAAGGTAGGAACGTCTGCCAGATGTTGGAATATGGTCGTAATGTCTGTCAGATGTCGGAATAAGGTAGTAATGTCTGCCAGATGTTGCGCTAAGGTACTAATGTCTGCTAGATTTTGGAATATGGTAGTAATGTCTGTCAGATGTTGGAATTAGGTAGTAATGTCTGCCAGATATTGGGATCAGGTAGTAATGTCTGTCAGATTTTGGAATATGGTAGCAATGTCTGTCAGATGTTGGAATATGGTAGTAATGTCTGTCAGATGTTGCAATAAGGTAATAATGTCAGCCAGATGTTGGAATAAGGTAGTAATGTCAGCCTGATGTTGGAATAAGGTAGTAATGTCAGCCAGATGTTAGAATAAGGTAGAATAAGCTCCAGAAACTGCTCCCCGCGGCCGGCATCCGGTTGTCCTCCACTGGTCTTTGATCTTGTCTCCGGCCGTGGAGGGTCGGCAGCCATCTGCGGTTGGCAGCTCAGGGAGGTGGTCCCACGGCGTAGACGCCGTCACATCAGGACCTATTTTTGTGTTGTTGTGCATGCTTGTGTTGTAGATTTTGTTTGTTAGGTTGTGGCGGGGGATGGCATCGAAGGCTTTACTAATGTCAAGTGTGGCAAGTACTGATCTGTGTGGTGGTCTAGCTGAGTTGATGCCGTCAAAAGCTCTTTGTGTAAGGTCTGTAAGAAGTGTTTGTGGAGTGCAATGGCCTGAAGCCGTGTTGTGTTGGAGAAAGGGGTAAGTCAGGTGTCATCAGTTATAGTACAAGGCGCTCTATGACTTTGGAGGGGGTGCAAAGGAGTGTGATAGGGCAGTGTGAGGAGGGTAGCGTGGGTTCTTTGTTAGGTTTGGGGAATGTGATGATGATACCATGCTTCCAGATGTCTGGTATTGTATTGTGTGAGTAGCTGTAGTTTGATATGTTAGTGAGTGCTTGTATGCCTTGTGGTCCCAGGTGTCTGAGGTGAATGTTGCTTATGTTGTCTAGGCCACAGGCGGGTGAGAGCTTGAGATTGTTGATGATATGCTTTGTGTGGTTGTTGGTGAAGGGTGTATAGTCAGGGTCTGTGGGGAATTGTCTTTTTCGTCGGATGACACTCGGTCGTCTTTGTGATGTTTTAGGTGACTGACATGAGAGAAGTGATTGATGAGAGTGTTTGCTTGTTGTTTACGTGAAGGAGTAGAGTCTGTTGTTGTGATTGCAGCATGTGATTGTGTTGCTGTTGGAAAGTGTGATGCTGTTTAGTGTTTTTGTAGAGTTTTTGGGGGTTTGTTTTGTGATCGAGTGTTTGTAAGAAGTTATTCCAATTTAGTGTTTGTTGTTCTTGTATTTTGTTGTTAATCTGGATGTTGAGTGCTTGAAGTTGTTGATTGATGTCTTGTGTGTGGGTGCTGGGGAGTGTTTCAGTGTGTCGCGTTGTATGATGGGGTTTTGAATTTCTGGTGAGAAGTTGGGGTTGTGTTTTTTTATGTTACTTCATGGAATGTGTTTCTTGTCGGCGTTTTAAATAGTCGTGTTGAATGTGTGTACAGCATTGTTGATGTTAGTGTACTGTTTAAGGTTTCAAAGTGTTGTTCTGTCTCATTTGTGAATGCTTCCCAGTTAGCTCTTTTATAGTTAGTGTAAGTGTGTCTGTGGCTAGCTGGGGTGAGTCTTGTTTTGGTGGTGATAATGATCGGGAGGTGGTCTGCGCCCAAGGTTCTGACCACCTTCCAGGATGTTGTGGGGGCGAGTTCAGGGGAACAAAAGGTGATATCAGGAGATGATGGGGTGTAGAGGGCTTGGTGGGGAGTATGGGTATGCTGATGAATGTTATTGAGGATATATAGGTTGTCTGTTTGGTGTCGTAAGACCAGCCATCTGTCTGTGTCGGGGTTGTCGACAAACCAGGCCTACGTCTTTGCATTGAAATCACCACCCAGGATGATGTGTGGGGTGTTTGTAATGTGTTGTATTTGTGGTCTGTAATCGTTTGGTACTGTAGGGGATGTTTGGGGAGGGATGTATGTATTTATGATGGTAATGTTGGAGCTGTTGCCAGTGCGTATTTTAATTGATTGTATTTCTGTTGTGTTATCGTTTGGGGGGAGGAGGGATTTGGTATGTGCACTGGTGTCTATATATGTTATATCTTTGTGTACCAGGGTGATGAGTCCACCGCCAATGCCGACGGCCCGGTCTTGTTGTATGGTGGTGAAATTGTGAAATGTAGATTTTTTTTGTGTTGTACAGAGTTTAATTGTTTCTTGTAAGATGGCAATGTGTATGTTGTGTTGTTTGATGAAGTGTGTGAGTTCGTGTTTCTTTGTGTTGATGCCATCTATGTTTAGTTGAAGGATATTAATGTGTGTGCGGTGTATGTTGGGTGCTGCTGCACGAGGATGGGGTGGGGGTGGGGGTGGGGGAGGGGGAGGGGGTGATGGTGGGGGTGAGGGTGGGGATTGGGGTGCAGGAGATGAGGGTAGGAATGGATTAGGTTGGGGTGTGGATGGGCTGGGTGGGTTGGGGAGGAGAGGTGGACGGGTTTTAGGAGTGGGAGTGGATGTTATGGGCAGGTTATGTGGATTGGGGAGGAGAGGTGGACGGGTGAGAAGTTTAACCAGACCACTGAGCTCCCCAAAAGACAGTAGCTATAATGATACATAAACACATATTGTTATCTAATTTGAAGAAGTTTTTATCAAATTAATTAATTTATAACATAAGAACATAAAATAATAGAAGTCTGCAGAAAGCTGATTGACCCACACAAGGCAGATCCCCTCTCACGCCCAATCCATCTCGTCATGCAAGGCAACGATTGGCTAAACTGACTAAATAATTTCATGGCATAACAATCAAGTATCAGAAATCCTAACATCTAAATGGCACAAAAGATCTTACAATTGACAAAGAACTGGGGAAAAATGTCTTAAGATAGCCAAACTAATGGGCAAACGTCTTGAAATATCAAAACGAATGGGGCTAAACATGAGGGAGAAGGGTTTTTTTTTTTTTTTTTTTTTTTTTTTTTTTTTTTTTTTTTTTTTTTTAGCTCCAAAATCTTATTCCTTTCAACACAGGAGGAAACATATATTAATTGACTACTTGCGAGTTTCGTTCTATAAGGAAGTTGGAGCTGTAGACATCGATATTAAACAGAAATGCAATAATAATTTACGTTTCTGATGGATAAATGGAATGTCAAATTGGGTTTTATGTATTTATATTATGTACTGCGACAGTATTTTAGCTGGTAATTCTGCTAAATATCAATGTCTACAGCTCCAACTTCCTTAACTCGAACTCGCAAACTCGCAAGTGGTCAATTGAACTTATTCTGGCTATAATTAGACGATTACCTCTCGGAATCTGAGGGGTCCAAAGCAACTCAATTATACCACCGACTCCCACAGCTCCTTCCTAAGCTGAATAAAATCGTCTAATGAGCTATCGATCTATCTATATACTCAGGCCCAATCCCCACTTCTATGATGATTTTTTTTTTAATGATAGCCAGAATAAAAGAAGGGTGGAGATGTGATAATAGATTGGTTGGTGAGACTTTTCAATGTGTGCTTTGCTGTGTCAATGGTACCAATAGACTGGAAGAGTGCATGTATTGTGCCGTTGTACAAGGGGAAGGGAGATCGGCAGGAGTGTTCAAGTTATAGAGGTATTAGTTTATTGTCAGTGGTTGGAAAGCTGTATGGCAGGGTGTTGATAGAGAGGATAATAAAGTGTACGGAAGTTGCAATAGGAGAAGAACAGTGCGGTTTTAGGAGGGGAAGAGGGTGCGTGGATCAGATGTTTGCAGTAAGACAGTTATGCGAGAAGTATTTAGAGAAGCATAAGGAGATATTTTGGGCTTTTATGGACTTGGAAAAAGCATATGATCGTGTGGACCGTGAAGCAATGTGGAAGGTGTTAAGGATTTATGAAATTGGAGGAAATTTGTTAGAAGCAGTTAAGAGTTTTTATGAAGGGAGCAGAGCATGTGTGAGAGTAGGAAATGGTGAGTTGAGTGAATGGTTTGAGGTAAAGGTAGGTTTGCGACAGGGTTGTGTAATGTCACCATGGCTGTTTAATATGTTTATGGATGGTGTGGTGAGGGAGGTGAAAAGGAGAACTATGGGAAGAGGATTGGGTTTAGTAGGAAAGAATGGTAGAGATTGGGAGTTGAATCAGTTGCTGTTCGCTGATGACACAGCATTGGTGGCGGATTCTGATGAGAAACTGCAGCGGGTAGTCAAAGAGTTTGGTGTGGTTTGTGGAAGGAGGAAACTGAAGGTGAATGTCAATAAAAGTAAAGTAATGGTGTGTAATTGGGGAGAGCATAGGGTGAATCTAGATGTGAGGCTGGATGGGGAAATATTGGAACAAGTAGAGTGTTTTAAATATCTAGGAGGAACAATAAGCAGGAGTGGAGGTATGGAGTCGAGGTAAAACAGAGAGTGTGTGAAGGAAGGAAGGTTTTCGGAGCAATGGGAAGTATGTGGAAGACGAGAAATCTCGGAGTGAAGTAAAAAGTGCACTGTATCAAGGAATTGTTGTGCCAACAGTGATGTATGGGGCTGAGACATGGCTCTGAAGAAAAAGGAGAAAAGAGGGCTGGATGTGATGAGAGATGAGCTGCTTGAGGAGTATGTGTGGAGTTACTCGTAGAGACAGATTGAGAAATGAAGAGATACGTAGGAGAGTGGGGCAGCAGGAACATTTGTCAGCCAGAGTGGACAGAAGGGTGCTGAGCTGGTATGGTCATGTTGAACGAATGGGAGATGAAAGGCTTACAAAGAGAATATGTGAGTCAGGTACAAGGGGAGATAGAAGGGCAGGAAGACCCCCATTGAGATGGAGAGACTGTGTAAGAAAGGCTTTGGATGATAGAGGAATGACTATAGATCAGGCAGGGGAAGTGGTGGTGGACAGGAGTGAATGGAGAATGCTTGTGAATAGTTGAGTGAACACGTGGTCATTTGGAGTAAGGGGTCGGGGCGCAAGTTTGACTAGATAATAGTCCCATCAGGCGCCTGGCCCGGGGAGACGATTAATATGAAGGGTGTGCCTGGAAGTGTGGTGGGAGGGCTTGTGGATTTGGCTCCGCTGCATGTCTGCCTGCCGAGAGCGGAACTCTCCTCCGGTGGTCAGGGGCCGGGGGAGTGCTGGAGCGACCTTGTTGACCCTGGTCTCTTCGTCTTCTCCTGGGTGACCTTGATGTGTGAGAGTTTGTGTTTTTTATCTGTGTTTATTTTTTGTTTTATGTTGTTTTTGTGTTTTTCCCTGTTCTTGCTCTGTCCTTGAGTCGGCTACCCCCCAAAATGGGGATTGGGCCTGAGCATATAGATAGATAGATAGATAGATAGAATAAAAGTTTAAATGATGTCCTAATCCTCAAGGGGAATATTGCCAAGTACTAGACGAGACAGAAAGGGGCGAGGGAACGTGAAAGTGGTCCCTGACCCTATAAGAATTGGAAATTTAAATTTTGTTTCTGTTTGGGTTCTGTCCTCGAGTCGGCCACCCCCAGATATGGGGTACTGTGCCTGAGTATAGCCTACTGTATACATACATACAATAAAAAAGGGAAAGAAACCATGCCCGCCAGCCAAAAAGAAAAGATGTGTGATTTTTGCGTTTTGTTTTGTGTTTTCTGATGTGATGTGATGTCACTGTTTGGGTCTCGAGTCGGCCACCCCCATAAAAAATAAAAAACAAAGGAAAACTGGGGAAGGTGCCAGAGTACATACATACATACATACATGGAGGTGAGAGAACACTAGGTCACAGCTACAAACTAAAAGTGCTTAATAGTAAATCTGATCTGAAAAGTAAAAGATTTCCTACCAACTCGATTAGTGGGTGGAACAAATTGCCAGCCGAAGTAGTGTCTGCACCATCAGTGCATAGTTTCAAAGCACGGAATGACAAACATATCTTAGGAGGCGGGAATTAACGAGCATGCTCACTCCCGCAAATACAACTAGTGTAAGTACAACTAGTGTAAGTACATACATACTTATATGAATAAATGTATGTACAGTTACTGAATAACAGTAGCTAATATACACAGGCACATAACTCATAGCTAAGGATGGCCGACTCGAGACAGAGCCCGAATAGGGACAAAATAAAAAAATAAAAAAAAATAAAAATAAAAAAATAATACTAATAATACTACTAATAATAACAAATAATAATATATAAATAAATCACACATATCTAGGACGCCCAGGAGAAGACTCCGAGACCTAGGACTAGCCTTCTATGAGGGTCAAAATAAGATATACAAGTTGTTTACAGTAAGGTATACATAATGGAGTCTAAAAGAATAGCCTGTCATTCCCCCGATAGATGGCCCTACTTATCAACCACTGTTATCAACACTGCAGCAGACGACGAACCCAGAACAAGTAAGTAACCCCATTTACTCAACCATTGGACCACACCAAGGACATTCAGATTTAATATAAGGTATAGTATAACCTTAGATCATCATGGACAGCAGTGATATTGAAGGTTGGGCTTATATAGCATCTATAATAAGCATTTACAACTCTAAGCAAATCCAAAACTCTCTCTGACGCATGCGCAGTAGTATTTTCAGCCTGATAACTATTTTTGGGACAGATGTGTACAGTTGTCCACGGGTCCAGCTATTATGTAGCTACTTGTTATGTTATTACTTTAATTATACGTGTTGTCCCTGTTCGGGCTCTGTCTCGAGTCGTCCACCCCAAGCTATGGGGTAGTTGCCTAAGTATATAGATAGATAGCTATATTCTAGATATGTATATGCGTAGAAAAATTACAAATATAACTAAAATCGACTTGACAGATAATGTCATATAGGCCTACCTGTAAATAAAAATTAAACATGATTAGCGAGGGCAATTCGCACCAAAATGGCATGAAATGGGGCGAAAGGTCTTAAAATTGCCAAACTAATTAGGCGAACCTCTTGATATGTCCAAACCGATGGGCTAAACATGAGGGAGAAGGGGGTCCAGAAAAAGAACCCCGAAGTGAAAATCTCCCCTTAACCCCTGAAGTGCGCATGGGGGTAATTGGAAACGTCCCCCTGTGCTGACGTATTTGAGGTGTTTCCGTCACTAAAATATCCATTGTGCCATTAATAGCATTAATCCTTATCCATATGCGCCTATTATGGGTTTGATTATGAAGGTATTAACCTGAAACAACAATAAAACGAGTGAAAACAGCGTTTGGATGGTCAAAATCGGAGATATAGCCCGCGAGTTGTATAATGTATGGGTGAGGCAACCTGCTTTCCCGCCAATTTCCCCCAAGGCCACCTGAGACACAGTCGATCGATACTCTCCTCTCTCTCTCTCGCACATCGCTTGCCATCAGTGATGACAACACCCTGCTTGCAACTCGCTAATGTTAGCACGAAAATATACCTCAGAATAAGGGAATAACAGGGAAAATAGGTGATAACTGAAGGAGAGGAGGAAAGTGGGGAAGGAGGGGAGTAAGAGGACTGAGATTTTGCATGGCCCATGGGCCAAAAAAAAAAAATAAATAAAAAAAAAATAAAAATAAAACAAATTGTTTTTTTTCGATGTCAAAAGTTAATTTTTTTTTCACTCACTACTTAAGAGTCCTCACCCGCAGTCCGCCGGGGGAACTCTTAAGAGTCTCACCCCCCCGCAGTTCCCCGGTTAAGGTGCTAATGGGAAGGATGGAGGATAAGGAGAAGAATGTTTTCAGTGGATCCTAGCTTTACAAAAAAACTATCTAAGAGTGGGACTGCGTTAACTATATGAGAAATGAGGTGATATCCACCTATTAATTTCCACTCTTGGATGCTGATGGGGAAAAAATTAGTACCCAAATTATGTCGGTGCGTGCCTGGTTATGTTAGGTAATTCGGTTGTGGCTGGCTCTTGTGGATCGTATGTTTGTAGGGAGGTGTCTTTGTGTATGTCTACTAGTGTAGAGTGTTTGTGATTGTGTATAGTCTGTGTTTGTGTCTTCTTGTTTGCAAGTATATCTAATTTAATGTCTTGTTGTAGTGTGTCTAATCCATCTTGCTCCTGCGTAGCCTTATTTTGAATGGCCTTATAATTTAATTGATTAGTGTTGTTTTTTGTGATTCCAGACACAGTCGCCCCCAGTGTGAGACATTTATAGAACAAATCATTTGCCCAGATTATTCCGGCGTCCGTATTTTTTTCTACAACGACAGATCATTTGCCAAGAGTTAAAATCCGGTCCGAGTCTTACTTTTTCTTACAGACATCATTTGCCCGTTGAGGGACGCGCGTCCTATTTTGTCCACAGGACATCATTTTTTGCCATTGAGCAGGCCGGCGGTCCTACTAACTGATCCTCTTGTTTTCCAGAGTCCAGTTGAGCCGGCGGTCGTTTTTTAATTGCCTTCCAAAATAATTTTCAAGAGCCAAAAAGCCCGTTAGAGAAAGTTTGTCTCTGTGACTGGACGATGAAAACCAATCCTCCACTTTTTCCTCAGCTGAGCTGTCCCCCGTGTACGATAATCTTTTCAAAGGACACTGACATCCGCCGGTATATATCACGGAAAACGAGCTGGCTGAAAGTTTGTTGGATATTTGGAGGACTTTGGGGACATTGGGACATTTCGGATGTAAACAAAGCGACGAATCTCAAGCGATCTTGAACGAAGCAAGCTGGTTTGGTTAGATACGTTTAAGTAATATCAATACGTATATTATTTATGTTGTATTTAATAATTTTTATTGGCAAATCTATTATCACACAATTAAAATTTTTTCCCAACCATAGCTATAACAGGAAATGTTTACACCAGAAAATACATAATTTAATATACCGGTAGCCTATTGTTTATGGAATAACATAAGCCTAGTAAATAAAATACCGATGATCCCGGAAAATTCCTGAATATCCAAATAGAAATCCTGAAAACTGTTGGATATTTGACCTTTGGACAATTGGACATTCAAACATTACTGGATAGTGAATAACCTATTGAATATCCCAATCAAACCCTGAAAAAACTGTTGGATATTGGACTTTTTGGACATTCAAACATTACTAGATATTGATTAGGCCCTAGCCTAGATGTTGAATATCCAATAAAAAACCTGAAAACCGTTGGATATGGGACATGGGACTTTTGGTACATTCGGTATCTATTAAGCAAACCACACCCAAACCCAATTTTCATGACAATTTTTGAAATGCATGTTGGAATCCGCTATAAACTGTACGTAATTTTTATGTAAGTTTGATAATTTGGAAAAATCGATTAATGGGAGAAAATTAACATTGAAAATGATGTGTAAAAAGAAAAGTCCTCCCATAAACGGCGGCGCCGCTATGTTTTATTGTTATTTGCGGCCTAAATATTCGTCTGGAATATAACTTTCTCCTTAATTGGACCCCCTATGAAGTACAACAGATTATGATGACCTAAGTGACACTGGTGTTTAGAGGGGGAAGAGCTCCCCCTTCAACATATTATGTGTTCTCACTATTAACCTTCTATTATATAAACAACCCAAGAATTTTCACAAATTTTTAACAATTTAATTTAGGATGTAATATAACCTATACTCCATGTTTAAAATAAGTGTCCAACCCTCGAAAAATTATTCTAGTTAAGGGGAGATTACCAGAAACCTAGAAACCTGTCCCTGTAACATGATTTGTCCAGTGTTTCCCACAGGACTCCCCGCCACTCCCCCCGCTAGTGCGAGGTCAGCCATGTTGATACTATAATTGAGGAGCGCGCTTTTATTTATTTTATCGTACAAATATTCGAATATAACGCCCTCTGCCTTTCTGCTATGTGAACTAATGATCCACACGTCAGACTAATGTTTCTCGTCTATATATTGGTTATTTTTTTTTTGTATACGTCAACCCATAACGTCACGGTAAGTGAATGGAGTCACCCAATCATGGAGCAATATATGGACAATTACGTCATTTTAGTCAGCCAATGAGTGCAATTGAACTCCAGCCCACCGACAGGCAGCATGGGTTTTAAATGTCAGTTTGCAGGATGGCCAGTGTCGTTAGTGGTTGTGCACCTACCTTAACCCCTGAAGCACATAAGTTATTACATACAAAAAATTTCTCAAAACAAACCAGGCAGCGCATTAAGAATACTAATACAGACCACGGTATATTTGCCTACAAGTGTTGAGTGTCCTAGGTGTGTGACAATCGATCAGCCTTTAGCCATTAACCGGCCAGATTAAAGATCACTGGCGGTGTACACCACCATTATTACGAGGATGAAGTCCGGAACAACAGCCGTCAACTGTCCCTTTTGTTTACATAAGGTTTGGTATTTCTTATTATGATAGATGTACAAATTTATATAAAGTTTTATTTGCACCTAATATGTGTTTTTTTTTTTTTTTTTTTTTTTTTTTTTTTTTTTTTTTTTTCGGGATTATTCCAACGCGTTACTTTACACAGCGCACCCATCAATTTCTATGACTTTTTCATCATATTTCCTATATAATGTCAGTACAGGCGGCAATGCATGAAAGCAATTATAGCTACTGTAAAAAACATAGACTGCACACAACACGTACTCGTCGGACCTCTTTCCCTCCCTGTCATTTCAGTCTAATTAACACGTAGGAATTGACATAATTTTTCTATCCAGCCAATGCAATGTACTATCCAACCAGCGGGGGTGTGGGGTCAGCAGCCCCCACGCCACTAATACTAGGTTAGGTTAGGTAAGGTTGGTAGGTTAGGCTAAAATCGTTTAATATTTTGCTTACATTGATTGGATAATGGATAATGATCTTACTTGTAAGTTCATTTTCTATCCGCATGTACCATCCAACCAGCGGAGGGTGTGGGGTGGGGGGCGTCCAGCCCCCACCCATAAGCCTAGGTTAGGTTAGGTAAGGTTGGTAGGGTTATGCTAAAATCTTTAATGTTGGTTAATTGTTGCATAATGGATAATGAGCTTACTGTGTAAGTTCATTTTCTATCCCATGTACCATCCAACCAGCGGGGGTGTGGGGTGCGGTCAGCCCCCACCATAATAACTAGCTACTAGTTAGGTGTTAGGTAAGGTTGGCAGGTTAGGCTAATATCTTTACTGTAGCTTAATTGTTGGATAATTGATAATTTGGTTACTGGGTTTTTGGAATAAGTTTCTTCATATTTTTTTCTTTTATTTTCATCTTTTACCCCAACAATTTCCCTGATCTTCATAGCCCTCCCCCACTATTCGGAGGCAACATAGATGATGATTTCAAGTAAGCACGGGGGGGGGGGGGGGGGGGGGGAGGGGCCAGCTCTCCCACACACCCCATCCTGTATCCAATGGCGAAGAGTTGGCTGGCATTTTCTCTACATTGTCAGCTGTTATGAAGCCGAACCATTGTCCAATCCGAGCCAACTTTTGCCAAAACTTGGCTCGAGTTTTTTTAATTTTGGGGTTTTCTTAAGTTGAAAAACAAGAAAACCCGAGCCAACTCTTTTTTTTGCACTTACTGGCTTTTTATTGGCAGCTGAAAAATCTTAAAATCCGAGCCCACCTTCTTTTGCCAAAACTTGGCTCGGGTTTTTTTCATATTTTGGGAGTTTTTTCTCAAGCTCAAAAACAACAAAAACCCAGCCAACCTTCATCATAAAAAAAACCCTTATATCCCAGCCGTTTTTATTATGTCTTTAAAAACCTTAACAACAAACTACCCACCCAAAAAAATTTTAAAAAACCCCACATTTTCTCCCCTTATCTGCATTAGCCCTCACCACTATCGGAGCGCCGTGTCGTAAGATCGTTGGATAAAGTGGACAAACGATTTTTGGCCGGAGGTTGAAACTAATGCCAATCACTATATATTTATGCAAATAAAACTAAAACTAAAAAAAAAATAATGAAGGATAATTGGTGGGTGGTTTCCTTAATATTTTCCGGACATTTCAAACTGAAAAAAAAAAAACAAAAATTAAACTACTAGATACTTATAGACCTTGGACTTTGGACATTCAAACAACTGACAAAACAAAAAAAATGCAAACTATACTAGATATTGGATTAACCTAGAGTTGAATATCCAATAAAAAAAAAACTGAAAGCTGTTTTGCTATTGGACTTTGGACAACAACTTTCAGCCAGCTTATATATACTAGGTTACGGTTAAACAAATTATGGTTCATTTATATTTTAATACCACAAATTTTGTTGATATAGTTTGACGATAAATATTGGAATATATGCAGCCTCTAAAGATCATAAATCAAAGAAAATTTGGGATTTTTTTTAGTTTTAAAATATCCACTAATTTTTCCGAGTGGTTTTTTTTTTATAAACAAAGGATTGTTCATAGGTTGCATCAATATATTTTTACATTTTACATTCATAAATAGTCCACTAATATACTAGGTTAGGTTAGGCTAGGTTAAATATATTGTTTCATGATTCTTATTAGTAAATAGGCAATCTGAAAAACAGTTCCCCCCCTGCCTCTCACACAACCGAATGTTTTACGTTTCATACCAATCGCCGTGGCGTAGAGTATGGAAAGTGGGGTTCGAATGTTATTTTAAAATACCCACAATACCACAATTTTGTTGATATATTTGAAGATAAATATTGAATCTAATAATCTATAAATATCATAATAAAATTTGGTTTTAACCGCGGTCTGGCAAAAAACCTAATAAAAAGAGTAATGTACTAACATTTATTTAGACATTTAATTTTTTCGTAACAAGGTTGTCAATACGGTACGTCCAGTTAGTCGAGATAGCACTAACGAATCATCTGCAAATGTGTTTAAACCCCAAAGCACCTCGTAAAAACTTAATATAAAACGATGGTATCAAATTTTTAGATTTTCGTAACCAGGGTTGTCAATACTGTACGTTCCACCCCTTTATCAATGTACTTATAATCAAAGCTGAAGAGTTCATAGTAAATAAACACCGTTAACTTCATCAACTTTCTTTCCCCTTCGTATAATCGACAG
>JAVRFV010000488.1:0-35945 GCA_032716605.1 Paralithodes platypus
TGTCTAGGGTGCTTACAGACCCCTTCTTTTCCATTATAGCCACACGATTTTTCTTTCCGTCCAGCTGAAGCATAAATTTGGTTTCAAGTCAAGACGGCCACGATACGAAGGGCCACAGTCTTGTAACCAGCTAACTCAAGTTAAGGGGAGGCAGTTGTTTTTTCGAATCCTCCTCCTCCCTCATGTTTAGCCCTATTAGTTATGAGATTCAAGACATTCTCCCCCATTAGTTTGGCGTTTTCAGACCTTTTGCCAATATTAAGACCTTTCGTGCCATTTAGGTGTCGATTTTTTTTCCTGGCGAGCGAAAGCGAGCTTGTAGGCTATTTGAAGAGGAATCGGTCTTCGGCCTGGAAACTTTTCTACCGAAAAATGTACAAATTTATATCGAAGGGGGGTCTTATGGATGTTTTTAAAGTTTGATATAGGTTTAGAGAGCAAACTAAACCCCGTCCTTAAATCATTGAGCCGAACCAGTAAATTATGCTGCACAATACCGTCTGAGCTCCCTTAACATAACTATAGTCTATACATTACGATTAGGCCAACCACCTTGACCACCAACCTCTAGAACACAAAAACGACAAGAGTAATCGAGCTACTTTTATTACCAATTGACGAGAATCAGCCAGGGAATAGGTGTGGAGATATACAGCCCATTTGCTCCAGCCCCTTTTGAGTTATTGAGGCTACGAGTCACAATTTTTGGCCTAGTTTTAATGAATGGATTATAGATCTAATCAAACCTAACTATACCTAATTTAACGTAAAGATATCACAATCAGTACGGCCCAATCTCTTAACCTAATCATATTCAACTTTACCTAAGTAAACCTAAGCTAACCTAACCAGACTAAACCTAACCTAACGTAAAGGAACCTACGCCCTAGTTCTGTGGCCGTTTTGGTGGTGGTGGCCGTTTAGGTGTGTGCTTCTGGCTTGTTTCCATAAATTTATTACCTGAACTGGAAACGGTTTACTTGATGCCATGAATAATGCTAAGTGGATTATATATTGAACTTAATCATCACATTAGCATATATTACTGATTTATATAATAATCTTCACTGGAGGGCTATGTTTTGTATAATTTTACGAACCTTTATGATAATGTTTATAGTCAATGAAATAATAAATAAGTTTGATACCTATCCGTATTTAAGGTATAATTTACTTAGACCTATGTGTTGCGTGTTTTATTTACTAAGTCTACAAATATGAACTTCATTATTTATTGTGCCTTAAATAATGTTTGCTTTCTGTATTGTATTAATTGTATATTGTATCTGTGGTGTAATGGTGAAAGCGTGTAAGTTCTGTATGTGGTGTACAGGGTTCGAATCCCCGGAGGATCATATGCTTTCTTTAATTTCGTTGGGAGTTATTGGTGTTTAGAACGATATTAGTCAAACTCAGAAGATAGTCATTAGCTCATAATTCAGAACCGGTAACATCCTTTTCATTATATTCTGGCAACTGTTAGAATATTTCTTTCAGCTTAGGAAGGACGTCTATCAATGAAAAGACTACTGACTATCTCAATTAATCCCTTTAGTTACCATACATCCTTCGTAAGCTTCATAAAATCTTCTAAATGCAGCTGAAATAAAATAAAAAGACGCCACCGGAACAAGTTTCTTCACAAATTGTGACACAGTTTGATGCCTCGAATGGATGAAAATAAACCCCCGATATGTAAATATCAGGTATAGAATAACACATTTATATTAAATTTAGCCCAAGATCACGATCAGTCGGCGATTTGATTCAGCTTAGGAAATGACAATGAGTAATAAGGGTAATCAAGAGTATTATTAAAAGAACATTTATTCCCATGATTGTAATTGCCTCACTGAATTATTATTAATATTTTGTATCCGCTAGTCATGCATGTATGTATGTATGTACGTATGTATGTATGTATGTATGTATGTATGTATGTATGTATGTACCTAATTGTATTTACCTAATTGTACTTTACAGGAGTTGAGCTAAGCTCGTGTTGTCCCGTCTCTCAGTCTACTTTCATCCAATTTTTTCTTGAAAATATGGATGTTCCTTGTATGTATAGACTCAGGCACATACCCTATAGCTGGGGATGGCCGACTCGAGACAGAGCCCGCACAGAAACAATATTTAAGTTTTTGACAGCAAGCTAACTTTGTAAATTTTTCGATAGAAAAATGTCGCCGGCGAAGCCGGATTTCTCTATACAATGCTGGTTCGCTATCGCTCACCAGGAAGAAATTGACACCTGGATGGGGATAAACGTCTTACAACAGTAGGCTGAATGGGGCCGAATGGATACAAGCCAGAGAAAGAGAGAAAAAGAGAGACAAAAAGCCTGTCACTCCCCTTAAGCCAATATGTATTCAAGTGTACTAAATCCATGAAGAATAAATGAGCTAGGCATAGCGAGATAATATTTATCGCCCTTGTTATTCCCCTGCGAGCTATTTCAGTTTCATGTTAAAATATAAGAGCACACAAAGACATTCGGCTAATTAGAAGGCCCCTTCCCTCGCGATTATAGGAATGATTTAGTGCAGCGAATTGGACTTTCATGACTACATTTCTCTTTCTCAATTTAGATACCAACAATTCAGTAACATGTACATTTCAAAAACATTCAGTACAGGTTTTAAATGACCTAATTTTAAACACAGGTGACGTAATTTCTTCTTTGATTTATAGATGACATTACTGTAGTTACTTTATATTATTACTATTAACCCCTTGACACTCTGACGCCCCCCCACGCTTAGCATAGCAGTATTATTTTGGCTATCATTAGGGGGGGGGGGGGGGGGGGGGGGGGGGACGATTTTATGCAGTTTAGGAAGGCTCTGTGGGTATTTAAAGGGTAAAGACTCTCTCAATCAACCCTCTGACTTCCATATACTCTAACTAATCTGAATAAAATCGTCTAATAATTACCAGAGACCAAAACAGAAATGCGTATTGGAGCTTGAAAGGGTTAAATTGAAGGAAGTGTACACAACGTTATGAGAAATACATCCACAGCTAAAGGCTTTAGGGAATATATAAATGACAAAGGTTGAAAATGATGATTATGTACTATTATGATTCATTCATTCATTATTAGTTGTGGGATATGTATTAAAGTTGATTTTTTACGTTACTTTTTGTTTGACGTTATGCTCTCCTAACTTTCTTATTGTTCTTTCTTAAAATTGTGCCCCTCTTCATCGTGTTCATTATTGGTCTGTTAACACACACACACACGCACACACACTCAGCCCCCTTATCTCTCTCTCTCTCTCTCTCTCTCTCTCTCTCTCTCTCTCTCTCTCTCTCTCTCTCTCTCTCTCTCTCTCTCTCTCTCTCTCTCTCTCTCTCTCTCTCTCTCTCTCTCTCTCTCTCTCTCTCTCTCTCTCTCTCATCTTTACCTTGCTCTTAGCATATCCCTAAGAGTTTTTTCATCTCTGAACCCTATTTTTGCTTCTCAGTTACTATTTCCTTTTCATATACCTATCGATCTGAAGCATCTCCCTTTTAGAAAATCCAACATTTTCCAGTGTATCCTCTTATTACCTCCCTGTCAATCATCTCTCTCTCTTTCTCTCTCTCTCTCTATATATATATATATACTGTATATATACTGTATATATACTGTATATATATCATCAACTATCTCAATCTATTAATTGTCCCTTCTCAAATTTACCCGTTATTACTCCTCAACGTGCCCTCTACAACACCATCAACTATCCTTCCTTTCTTCCTCCCACACCGTCTATCTTGTCTACAACATGTCTTTCCTGTATAACCTCCTCTCCTTCCTTTCACTATACATTTTCCCAACCCTTTCCTTTCAGTGTTATATATTCCTCCAACGTTCCTTCTCTTACTAGACTAGACATATATCTTGCTCACAACCCCCGATTAACTGCGTTTACTAATGAATAACCTCTATTATTTCCTCCTTTCACATAGACTAGGTAGTTTACTTTCAAGCAGCCTTGTTAGGATAAATATCGTTGCTGTTGCTTGTTTTTCTTTGTACTCTCTCTCTTTTAATGTACAGTTTGTTCTTACTTTTCAATTTAATCTCCTCTCCAACACTTTTAGTTCAATCTTCTTTTCCACGTTATTGTCACTTTAAACTTGCTCCTAGTTTACTCTCTTCTCTTCCTTCTCATTTACACCAGCTCTCCAACATCTACACTTGTGTCAATTAGTTTAACATTATTTCTCAACATTCAATCTCCTACTGTTGCATCTATCTCTATCCTTGTGTACACGTCTTTCCTTGATCTCTGTGCACTCTCTCCTTCTCTTTTCATTCCCTTCTCCTCTTTCCTCAAGAACTTCCCCTTTCCACCACCATCTCCCTTTCTACTTCTTTCTCCCTCACCTACCTCTTCCTCCTCCTCCTCCTCCTCCCTCACCTACCTCTTCCTCCTTCACCTGCTCTTTTCCTCTCCTCCTCCTCAGTACCTCTTCTTTCCTCGCCCGCACCTACCTCTCTTCCTCTCACCTACCTCTTCCTCCTCCTCTCACCTACCTCTTCCTCCTCTTCCTTCACCTACCTCTTCTTCCTCCTCCTATACAAGACGGTGTGTTGAAATGGATAGAAAATTGGCTCAGCGACAGAAAGCAAAGAGTAGTCATAAACGGTAAGGCATCTAAATGGACCAATGTAAGTAGCGGGGTAACCAGGGATCGGTACTAGGACCAAATTCTTCTAATTTACATCAACGACATAGATGAGGGTCTCACCTGTACAATCTCAAAATTTGCTGACGATACAAAAATTGCAAATAGCGTACTCTCAAAAGAACAAGTTGACGATATGCAACACAATCTAGATAAATTGTCATGTTGGGCCCAAATTTGGCAAATGAGTTTCAATGCGGATAAATGTAAAGTACTACATATTGGATACCTAAATGAGAAAGCAAACTATTCGATGAATGACACTCAGCTTAAGAATGTAAACAGAGAAACCGATCTGGGAGTAACAATATCGAGTAACCTAAAACCGAGTCAACAATGTTCAGAAGTTGTTAAGAAGGGCAAACAAAATAATTGGCTTTATAGGCAGGTCATTTGAGCATAAATCCAAAGAAGTTATCCTAAACCCTTTATAATTCCTTAGTCCGCCCTCTTCTGGAATACTGCGTTCAATCCTGGTGCCCTTATACCAAAAAGATATAAACAAGCTAGAACGAGTTCAACGTAGAGTTACCAAAATTATACCTAGCCTAAAGAACAAACCATACGAAGAGCGTCTTAGAGAATTAAATCTATTTCCTTTAACCCAGCGCAGATTAAGAGGTGACTTAATTCAAGTGTTCAAAAATCATCAAAGGCATCGACAATATGAACTGTAGTAAGTACTTCTCTATCGACCAATCTAATTACACGCGGGAAAAACGGTTGCAAAATTATTGGTAAATCTTTTAACTCACACGAATCTAAGAATTTCTTCTTCAATCGAGTTGTCAACTTGTGGAATGGGCTTCCCCAAAACGTTATAGACTGCATCACCGTTGATTCATTTAAACTCCGCCTAGACAAATATCTCGCATCAAACCCGCGACTGACTGCGTTTGTAAATGAATAACTTTATTTTATCCCCCCCTCAGTTACTAACCCATCTGTCCCCTACTAACTTCCTAATCCTGCCACGGACATTAGTTCCAGGGCAGTAATTCCCTTTCCAATGTTCCCTTACCCACTCTAAACCACTGTTTGGACACTTGCTCCTCAGTGTTTTGGAGGACAAGCAACCTAGAAGGGTCACTAGATCTGTTGTTGCTTGATTTCCTTTGTACTCCTTTGTACTCCTTCACCTGCCTCTTCTTCCTCCTCCTTCACCTGCCTCTTCTTCTTCCTCCACCTCCTTCTCCCTCAACCGCATATTCCTCTTCGTTCACCTCGTCTTCCTCCACCTCCTCTTCCCCTCTTGTGGCCACTTGCTATGCGCCTCTTTCCCGGTACTCGCCCCTTATGAGACATTCTCCTCTGGTAGGTGGTGCCGCGAGCTCAGTGAAGGCGTGGGCGTGGGTCACCCAGTAAATCCCCCCCCCCCCCGCTGCCCGCCCATCCTACCTCACACTGTTTATGCCTCCAATCTGACACGGTTGGCCATATTCTGCCGAAATTGAGTTTTTACCTTCGGTGGATAGTAGTGCGGAAGATTTTGTGATGATCATCCTATTTTTTGTTTATCTAGTGTTTTCTTATGGCGTCAAGTGGTCCTTTGTAAGCTGAACAAAATGGTGCGAAAGCTGCTATTTGAAGTGTTATTAGCGACGTTTCTTGTACATGAAGTCAACCCTTTTCTTCTACCTTCCCTTGCCATTCCATACCTCACTCAGGAGATCTTGGCCAAATTTTGTTTCACCCAATCTCACTCTGCTTCTCCCTCCTATCCCTTAAGGCACACGAGCGATATTTCCGTCAATTTTTACGGGCAATTGCAGTCTGGCAGCTTCAAAAATAAAGTGTCCTATCAATTCAACTCCTAACATAATCTACCTTCGATCTAGTTCCCGATTCCAATGCCAAAAAGCCTCAAAATATTACCAGAAAAAACTTGCTCATTGAAAATTGCCGGAAAATGCGCTCGTGTGACACCGGCTTTACGATCATGCCCCCCCCATTCCCGGATATCTCAGCTGCTGCCAGTCTTCTCGCCATATCAAGCTCCTTATCCCCTTAACCCCTTCTGTACCGGTGACGTCTTTTTAATCTTATTATAGCTGTATTTAGACGATGTTGTGCAGTTTAAGAAGGATGTGTGGTATTAATAAAGGTTGAGCGAGATAGTTCGAAGCTTCTTAATTGCTGGAGGTCCTTTTGAAACTGAATATAAGCGTCTAATAGTAGCAAGAATAAAGTTAAAAAAGACACACCCGGTACAGAAGGGGTTAATATTGTCAGGACGTTATGACACCTCGCTCCTACTTCTTGCCTACATATCCTAATATTGTCAAGACGTTATGACACCTCGCTCCTACTTCTTGCCTACATATCCTAATATCATCAGCCTACATCGCCATAACCATACTGTTTGTTCTCACTCGGTCTGGCCACAGGGCTGATATTGCATTTTCCCTGCAAGGCACAGGCCACTTAAGGGGAGATTTCCACTTGAGGGACTTTTTACTTGACCCCTTTCTCCCTCATGTCTAGCCCCATTGCTTTTGAGATTTTAAGACGTTTGCCCCATTAGTTTGGTGATTTTTAAGAATATCCGCCCCATTCTGTCAATTTTAAGACCTTTCGTGCCATTTAGGTGTCGATTTTATCCTGGCGAGCGATAGCGAGCCTGTAATTTAAGAGTAATCGGCCTTCGGCCGGGACATTTTTCTACCGAAAAATGTACAAATTTATCTTGAAAGGGGGTCAAGGGGGTGAAATTTTAAGATTGCTGGAGGAGTAGGAAACAAACTAGAAACCTCCCCTTCAGATCTTTTATGATATAGTTTCCTTTTGGCTTCTAGTATAAGAGACCATAAGATTTTTGGCTTTCTGATTTATAAAACCATCACCTTATTATGATAGTTGCTGGGTATATAGCCATATCAATGTTTACCTTGTCACTTGTATCCTCATAAATAGCGTGTTTCCTTATAGCAACAACATATTTATTAGCCGATACAAATACTGTTAGTCGACTATATAATTTGAAATACGTTCTGTGAAGCAAGAAAAATGCCGTAAGAATGTTCAAACATCGTTATGTGAGTATAACGTTATACTTACAATCTCGCTGTAGCACAATTCCTCTAACCTTTTCCCACTCTCGGGCGTGTGGTTGCGAGTAAGACATGACCTTAATTCCCCTCTCTCGCCCCCCTCGGCAGGTCAGCCCGGGGTGAGGGCAGGGAACAGGGGAGGGGAGATGGGAGTGGAAACAGAGGGCATCTTTAGAATACAGATATCGGTGTACTGTTCACATAGCACCATCATAAGCTATGAATTATGAATGATGATAGCACGGACATTACTTAATTTTCACAATCAGACTTCGGAGTCATATTGGATTATATTCGACTTAAACAAACAGGTTTCAAAGATATGCAAAAGACAATGAGTCATTATTTTTTGAAGGATAATGTTTCTATCACAACATAACACATTATTTCAAAACATATGCTTTTCGACTTGTTTGAGCAAAAGTGTTTTACGACGAATATATGACCCTATCTTCACAAAGATGTCGCTAGTCGTCTCCGTTTGTTGATCCTGTATGAAAAGAGAGAGAGAGAGAGGGAGAGAGGGCGGGCGGAATTGAGAGAACGAAGCAGGGGATGAGGGTCTGGTGAGGAAGAGATGAAGGGGGGGGGGGGGGGCTTGGCAGGGGGTCGGACTAGGGGAGAGTGTGAGGGTCAGAAGGAAGACAAGGGTAGCATCGAGACTGAGTAGGTGCAGTAGGGCGTCAGGTTAGATTAAAAGAGGGGGGGGGGAGAGAGAGAGATTAGGTTAGAATGGGTGAGGAGAACGAGTTAAGAAAAGAGTGAGGGAAAGGGTGAGGGAAGGATAATATGTGAGTAAGCAGGGGTGAGGAGAGGGAAGGTAGAGTGCAAGAGGAGTTAGGGAGGGGGTAAGGGAAGGATGATATGTAAGTAAGTCAGAAGTGAGGGATTAGATTAGCGGGGGTGAGGAGAGGGAATATAGTGTGCAGGATGAGTTAGGGAGGGGGTGAGGGAAGGATGATATGTGGGCAAAGCAGGGATGAGGGGAATGGGTGAGGAGAAGGGGTGAGGGGTGTGTGTGGGGGAGATTTACACCTGGCTGAGTGTCAATGGTGGAGGGAGATAATGGTGATGATGGCTCGCTGGAGAGGGGAGGGTCACAAGAGAGAGAGAGAGAGAGAGAGAGAGATTTGATTTTGCCCCGAGGGGCGAGTTTATTGAGCAGCGCCCCCCATCCTGTGAGGGGACAACCACTAGTAAGGCGATACATACTGCTCAAAGAGCCATTATTCCACTGAAACAACAGCATCGTCGTCTGGTTACATTCATATTTGTGTTTATAAGTCAGGTTGGCATTATTCAGATGTGTTATTATAGTTTCCTCATTTAATTGTCACATGGTCTGTATATACGTATCTCATAAAAAAAAGAAAAAAAAAGAAAAAAGCAAGCAAGCTTGTAGTGACTGAATTATTAATTGACAGGTTGTAAATAATAGCACTACAGAACTAGTGCAATCGTATGAGGAGACTATTCATATTTTCATTACATCAATGGTTATTGAGGTCATAGTTAGCTTAATACAATTATTACAAAAATAGGCAATGGTATAAATCAACATAATACATAATTTAATACAGGCGGACATAATCATGATCCGGTTCGTTGTGCACTGGGAGCTAAGGTGTCTTGAGATCGCCTCGTACCTATACACAACGAACGTATTATGTCTGCATGGTTGGTATCTAATTGAATATACTTAGTGGGTATTTCAAGAATGTCAGGGGGTAAGGAAATGTGATTTGTATATTAGAAGACTGTGATTAACGAGACGTGTAACATGTGGAGGGAGGTGGTAGAAAGAGAGGGATCTCGTTGGGGGTGGAAGTTTCGCTCCCAGGAATTTTCGTTCTTGTGGTATGTCAATAATATTAATAAAATAATAATAATAATAATAAGGGGACAACCACTGGTAAGGCAATACATACTGCTCAAAGAGCCATTATTCTACTGTAACAACAGTATCGTCGTCTGGTGTTATTATAGTTTCCTCATTTGATTGCCACATGTGCTGTATATACGTGCTCATGAAAAAAACAACTGACTGAATTATTAATTGACAGGTAAATAATAGCACTACAAAACTAGTGCAATCATATGAGGAGACCATTCATGTTTTCTTACATCAATGGTTATTGAGATCATAGTTAGCTGAATACAATTATTACATACATGCTGTGACTAATATTTCGAACTACATAAATTATTATGCAATAATAGTACGACAAATATATTACAATCATATGAGGGACACTTCACATTCTTCATTACATCAACGGTTATTGAGGTCATAGTTAGCTGAATACAAGAGTCACATACATAATGTGACTAATATTAGAGAGAGAGAGAGAGAGAGAGAGAGAGAGAGAGAGAGAGAGAGTATAAAGAGTAGAAGCACATATATATCTTGGAAATGAAATGATGTGATAAGGATACATTTGGCTTCATTCAAGGTTATTTCTTGTTAGAAATATACTGTAGCTTAGTCTAACACAGCTAAATACCCCCCCCCCCACACACACACATATATATATATATATATATATATAGCGGGTATATATATATATATATATATATATATATATATATATATACTTGCAAATATTCGAGAAATGTCGGAAACGGTTTGACGATCGAAAATTGCCGACAATAATACTCGTGTGACACCGCCTTTAGGGTTAAAAAAATATCACACAGTAAAAGGAGAGTAAGGGATTAAAAAGTCCAGATCAAGGGAGGAGAGATTGACACTGATTGTGGAGATAACAGAGAGAGAGAGAGAGAGAGGGGGGAAAGAGAATGAATTGGACGGCAGATAGAAGGGTATAGAAAACAAACGATTACATAATGGGGTTAGAGCCTACAAGAAGTGTTATCCCTGCCAATAACAGAAGAACCAAAGCATTGCCAACCACACAATTTGATTTAAGGGGAGGTATTTAGTTTGTTCCCTACTTTTTCATCAAGCTTAAAATTACACCCCCTAGACCCCCTTTCAAAATAAATTTTTACATTTTTCGGTAGAAAAATGTCCCGGCCGGAGGCCGGTTGCTCTTAAATTACAGGCTCGCTATCGCTCGCCAGGAAAAAATCGACACCTTAACGGCACGAAAGATCTTACAATTGACAGAAATGGGGCAAAATGTCTTAAAATATCCAAACTACTAGGGCGAAGGTCTTAAAATCTCAAAAGCAATGGGGCTAAACATGAGGGAGAAAGGGGTCAAGAAAAAAGTCCCTCAAGTGGAAATCTCCCCTTAACTAAAGAAGGACATTATTTTGTGAAATCTTTGAATAACAAAAACGAAATAAAAGGTAGAAATGCAAATCCACATATTGCCTGACTAGTTGTGTACGTTTGTTACTTGGATAAAATGCCTTGAGCTGGAGAGAATGGTATATTGAAAATAATGATATAGTCTGCTGAAAAGTATTCATTAACCAAAAATTAACACGTTTTTAATGGAAATTAGTTACCTCTGAAAATATAAACATAAAATTTTGTGAACAATTATAAACCAATATTGACTCCAAATATATTGCAATATTCTTTAAGTTGAATTTGTTTTAGAATCGAGAAAATATTGAATATATCTTGCATTTCTGTTCAAGTGTTTTTTTATGCCTGGGATCGTAAATGAAGAACACAATAATTATTGAGAATAAATGTTGTCATAGCATAGAGAAAACAAGGTATTGAATATTAGGACAATTAATTATATACATGCATCCTATATTTGTTTAAGTTATTCCTGTCATATGTTTCCCCCTATACTCTCGTTTTCTGTCATAGGTGAAAGATGTATCATAATATGACGGCCATTATTATGTGATATTTTATAGCGTACACAGGAAGCACGGAAATTAGAAGTCAAGGAATGTTATTGGAAGATGCGAAGGATAGAGAGGGGAAAAAGTAGTGACGAAATATAACAACGGATTGAGCAAAATATAATAGGAGAATAAGAGAAACCCGTTCAACATGTAGAGTAAAGAATATGACAATGAATTATGTAAACACCCGAATGGAAAGTAGATTAATAGAAAACGAGACCCATTACTGTAGACATTATATATTAAATAATGTTTTACGGCTTAGCCAAAATTATTGATATTATAAGAAGAAATGAATGCCATAAATAACAACAGAATGTGACGGAATCTAAATCAACTTTTATTTTATTTTTTTAGTAATAACAGGGTTTTCATTCTTTCAAAAAATGAGCGATACAATTGACAAAAAAACAACAACAACAACAACAACAACAACAACAACAACGAGACAAGAATTCACATACCAAATTTATCACTTATTTTGGAAAAGACGAGTTCCAAGATTAAAGGGAGATTTCCACCTGGAGGATTTTTTTTTTGAACCTCTTTCTCCCTCATGTTTAGCCCCATTGCTTGTGAGATTTAAAGACACTTGCCCCATTAGTTTGGCGATTTTAAGAACCCTCGCCCCATTTCTGTCAATTTTAAGACCATTCGTGCTATTTACGTGTCAATTTTTTCCTGGCGAGCGATAGCGAGCCTGTAATTTAAGGGGAACCGGCCTTCGGGCGGGAAATTTTTCTACCGAAAAATGTACAAATTTATCTTGAAAGGGGGTCAATGGGGAGTAATTTTAAGCTTGATGGAAGTCTAGGGAATCAACTAAAAACCTCCCCTTAAAGGGAGAAAAGGAGATTATATTTGAGGGACGATATTCATATTGCAGCCAATTATGCTTTTTAAACTTTCTCTTAACTTTGCATGATGGGAAAAATTAAAATAATATATGCCTACACCAAATTAACAGATGTACAAACACGAAATAAAGCTTGCACAATAAACAAGATAATTCCGATAACCATAAGTTGAGAAGAACGTTGCTTTGAAGCCTCTCCTCGACCAACTAATCTTGGGAATGAGGGGGGAATGTTGAAGACAAGTATAGAACCGGTATCACACGAACGCGTATTCCCTCCACTATTATCGTCAACACTGGTCTAACAGCTTACGAGGTCAGGTTTTTACATATTTATGTTGGCCACATAATCGATTTTCAGTCTAGCTTCCTGCACCAATGCAAAAGTTCATAGAAATATTGCCAGAAATGTTTTGACCATTGATAATTGACGAAACAATTCGCGTGTGATACCCCCTTTAACATCCACAGAGGAAGCAAGGTAATACGCGTACAATTGTTCCTTAAACATATAATGTAATGAACAACCAGATGGTAATCACTGGCAAACTTCCAAGAACAAGGAAGAAAGGAATATTTATGATAACAACAATACAAACACACAAATACAAAATGGATAAATACAGTGAACAAATAGGTTAAGAAGGGGACAAAAACAAGGAATATTAATGATAACAACAATACAAACAAACAAATACAAAATGGATAAATACAGTGAACAAATAGGTTAAGAAGGAGACAAGAACAAGGAAACAAGGAATATTAATGATAACAACAATACAAACAAACAAATACAGTGACAAAAATTTGTTCACTGTATTTATCGATTTTGTATTGTTGTTATCATTAATATTCCTTGCTTCTCCTTCTTAACTTATTTAATAAGTTAAGAAGGAGAAGATTTACCACAAACACGTTACAAGGTTGCTTACGTTTCCCAGTAGATAATGACAAGACCAGAACAGTATATTTTATTACGAGATGAACAAAAGTTGAAGTGATACGAGCATCCGGGATTAAGGGGAGATTTCCACTTGGGGGATTTTGTTATGGACCCCTCTCTCCCTATCATGTTTAGCCCCATTGCTTTTGATATATTTAGAAGGTCGCCCTATTAGTTTGGCGGTTTTAAGAACGTTCGCCCCATTTCTGCCAATTTTAAGACCATTCGTGCTATTTAGCTGTCGATTTTTTCCTGGCGAGCGAAAGCGAACCTGTAATTTAAGAGGAGCCGGTACATTTTTCTACCGAAAAATGTACAAATAACTTGAAATGGGGTCTAGGAGGTGAATTTTTTAGCTTGATGGAGGTCTGGGGAACAAACTAAAAACCTCCCCTCAAGTGTCCGTGTGAGTTTGTGTATATCATTAAGGGGAGGTATTTAGTTTGTTCCCTAGACCTCCATCAAGCTTAAAATTACACCCCCTTGAGTCCCTTTCAAGATAAATTTGTACATTTTTCGGTAGAAAAATTTCCCGGCCGAAGGCCGGTTCCTCTTAAATTACAGGCTCGCTATCGCTCGCCAGGATAAAATTGACACCTGAATGGCACGAAAGGTCTTAATATGGGGTGAAAGTTCTTAAAATCGCTAAACTAATAGGGCAAACGTTTTATAATATCAAAAGCAATGGGGCTAAACATGAGGGAGAAAGGGGTCAAGAAAAAAATCCCTCAAGTGGAGACCTCCCCTTAAGGGGGGACGGTTGGTTTTTCTGGTTCCCCTTCTCCCTCATGTTTAGCCCCATTAGTTATCAGATTTTAAGACGTTCGGCCCATTGGTTTGGCGATTATAAGGCCTTTTAGCACATTTCTTTATCAATATGAGGGCATTTCATGCTATTTTGGTGTCGATTTTTTCCTGGCGAGCAATTGCGATCATGTAATTTTAGGAATAAGCAGCCTTTGTTTGGCCGGGAAATGTTTCTACCGAAAAATGTACAAATATATCTCGAAGGGGGTTTATAGGGGGTTTATATTTAAGCTTGATAGAGGTATAGCGAGGAAACTAACAAATACAAATGAAATAATAATAGATACATGAATAAATAGACCAGAAAATAAATCCTACCCCCTTAAGTGTGTGGGGCTTTAAGCCTCTCCGACATATGACGCGATTTTGAGCCTATTGGGGATACTTTAGAGCCTTTGTTACCATCAGGGTTATTTAGAAACCTTTAGTTTAGTTACTTCAACCTCTGCAGTTGTCTTTGAGTTAGCTGTGGGCAGAAAACTAATTTTGGAGAGGTAATTATAAGAGTGAGAGAACTCTATTTCTTATTGCTAATCTGGCAACCTCTGCGTTATAAGTGCGTGAAAGGGTTAAGAGAGTGAGAGTAAGAGTGTGTGAGTGTGTAAGAGGGAGCGCGAGTTAATTAATAGTTAGACGCAGCTACAGCAAACTCGTATAAAGGGGAAACATATGCCAATTGTGAACCAAAAACAATATCAGGCGAAAGGATTTTTTTTTTTTCATATTGCGAACACAGAGCTTGGCAAAACCACTAGTAATGAATAGTAAAAATTATGAAAATACCTATATATTTAGCATATTAACAGTTACTGGTCAAACGAATCTTCCATCAAGAATAGATGGAGAAAGTCATATGGGAAATGGGAGGCGAACCCTTGACACGGCCCAGATTACACCCACAAGTAATACACATATAAACTGGTAAACGAAAGAGTAAGACAATTAGATTATTAATGAAAATAGACAAAGCAGAAGAGCAACAAACAACACTAGCAAGACGTACAAAAACATACCATATTAATAATAGAGATAAACCATAAAAGCGGACACCATAATAACATTCACAAGAGAAAGAAAGAATGAGGAAGAGAAACAAACGAATAACGATAAGTTGAATACACAACCAGATCCATATAATTCCTCTCCTCCTCAGCTGGTGGCCCAAATGATAGGATACAGATGAATAGGATGATTATAGTCTATTTTGTTTTCCAGCTGAGCCTAAATTGTCATGTTTCAATCTTTGTTACTCGTCTATAAGGTAGATTTTGTAGCGAAATATGATGGTTATTCTGAAAACTTGGCATTAATATGACACACAGCCATAGTAGTTTCATATATTTCCATCAAGTATCGAGAAATCAGCTAATAAGAGATTCAATTTACGATCAGCTGGAAAAAAATAGAGTATAGTTGATGGTGTAATTAAAAAAACAATCCTGCTGAATACAGATACGTGATAAAGCAGAGAACAAACAACAGCGATAACAAGTAGATTAATTAATAGAGATACGTGATAAAGCAGAGAACAAACAACAGCGATAACATGTAGATTAATTAATAGAGATACGTGATAAAGCAGAGAACAAACAACAGCGATAACATGTAGATTAATTAAACAACCAAACAAACTCATAACCTTTAAATCAAGTAATGCCACTTGAGAAAAACCTCACACAACCCACCCGGGATTCGAACCCTGGACCTTGCGATCAACAGGCACTCATTCCCCTCATTCCTCTCTCTCCTCCAAAGTTGGCTCAAGTAACAAGAAAGGAGATGAATAAGAGAACTAGGCAATACAAACAGGGAAGTAAACAAGAAGTAGACCAAACAAACAGCCGAACACACACATACACACACCTCTCTCTCCTCCTTCCTCCTCAGCTGGTGGCCCAACTAATCACATTCTCCTCATTCCCTCACCCAGGAACCCCCCCCCCGGACCAAAGCCTCGATATTGTCAAACTTCCTCGAGACCAACTCCCTCGGTCGTCGACGCTGTTGCATTAAGCGATTGGCTGGCCGTTTGTTTGGTTTATTAATTCATGTATTCATATATTTGTTTAGTTTCCTCCCTAGACCTCCATCTAATTAAAAAAAACATCCATTGGATCCCCCTTCTAGATTAATTTGTACATTTATCGGTAGAAAAATATCCCGGCCGAAGGCCGGTTCTTTCAACATTACAGGCTCACTATCGTTCGGCAGGTAAAAAATTGACACCTAAATAGCACAAAAGTACTAAATATTGACGAAGAAATGGGGCGAAAGGTCTTAAAATCGACTAACTAATGGGGCAAACATCTTAACATCTGAAAACTAATGGGGCTAAACATGAGGGAGAAGGGGGTCCAGAAAAACGGTCCGCCTCCCCTTAAGCGATTGGCGTGTTTGCAAGATGTGGCGGCCCGTCTCTCCCTCTGTGTTGAAATTTGTTGCAGTGCCCCCAACCACCCCTCCCCCCCTCCTTACTCTGTTGAATAGTGTTGCATCCCCCCACCCCACCTCCACCCCGTCTGTTGATTTGGCTGGGAAGTTGCTATAGCGGTTGGTAATGGGGGGGTGCTGGGTGCCTGTTGGTTGGGTGAGATGTCCCGGTGTGGGTAAGTTTGCAGTTGGTTCGGTGGTGGTGCTCGGGTCGATAGGGAGAATATTGCAGGGTTGACACCGTACGGCACACTCGCAACATTGTGTGGACTATACTCTGTTTCTTTTCAGCTGACGATAAATTGAATCCCTTAGCCGCTAATTTCTCGATACTTAAAGGGAGGTTTTTAGTGTGTCTCCTAGACTTCCATCAAGCTTGAAATTACACCCCCTTGACCCCCTTTCAAGATAAATTTCTAAATTTTTCGGTAGAAAAATGTCCCGGCCAAAGGCCGGTTCCTCTTAAATTACAGGCTCGCTATCGCTCGCCAGGAAAAAAATCGACACCTAAATAGCACGAATAGTTTTAAAAGTGACATAAATGGGGTGAAAGTTGGTAACATCGCCAAACTAATGGGGCGAACGCTTCAAAATCTCAAAAGCAATGGGGCTAAACATGAGGGAGAAAGGAGTAAAGAAAAAAAAATCCTCAAGTGGAAATCTCCCCTTAATGGAATAATAAGAAACTACCATGACTCTGTATCATAATAAGACCAAGTTTACATAATCTTCAAAATATCTGATCAATCTCGATGGGAACTTTGCAAATTACCGTCAGTTGAAAAGAAACAGACTATAGATTCCCATTTTCACCCATTCCTAACACCCTAGCCCCTTTGTACCGGCGCCGTCCTTTTAACTTTATTCTGCCTACTATTAGACGATTTTAATGAGTTTAAACAGGGCCTCCCAGCAATTAACAGGCTTCGTGCTATCTCACTTTACCCCTTTTGCTATCACAGATCCTTCTTAAACTGCACAAAATCGTCTAAATATAGCTAGAATATAATAACAAATACGTCACCGGTTCAGAAGGAGCTAGGGAAGTTGAATCTCAGTACAAAGAACATTAAACACATGATAGAAACTCCTTGTCACATCGAAATAACAACTTAACAAACATAAAAACAAAATGTTGTACTGTAAAATATATTAATATACTCATTAGCCCAATCGGATATATCATTATCATTATTATTCTGGGCCATGGATTTTTCATATTAATATTATTCCAAACATCTTCTTATGCAGCATAACTCACGCTATATAACCGATCGCATGGGAAAGTAAAAGTTAAAACATATATCGTAGGCTTGTGCATATTTCTTTAACTGTCTTGATAGCGTAATGCATAAGTGCGCGGAATTTCGATGTGAGTATCGTAGGTTCGAGTCCTTGGAGTGCCACATGTATTTGTTGATTTCATTAATTGAGTTTAGATGTGAAGTTGGTTGGTGGAAACAGCATACAAGTTGTTAGAGTAAGTTGCGTCTCAGTTGTTATTATGTTTGTCTTGCTCCGCACTGCAAGAACAGCTTCATGATAATTACATAAGTTCTACCCGTTATCAGCAAATGTTACGTATATGCGAGACTCGCGACCAATAGCGACATTGAGTCCGGTAAATGATAGATACCATTGGCTTATAATTTCGAGTCTAACTAAATAAACAACCTTAATTGCCGAACTAGTTTTACACCATTAAGTCCTATAATATTACTTGGAGGCGTCAATATTAGTTCTTAAGGGGAGATCTCCACTTGAGGGATTTTTTTCTTGATCCCTTTCTCCCTCATGTTTAGCTTCATTGCTTTTGATATTATAAAACGTTTGCCCCATTACTTTAGCGATTTTAAGAACTTTCACCCCATATTAAGACCTTTCGCGCAATTCAGGTGTCGATTATATCCTGGCGAGCGATAGCGAGCCTGTAATTTAAGAGGAACCGGCCTTCGGCCGGGACATTTTTCTACCGAAAAATGTACAAATTTATCTTGAAAGGGACTCAAGGGGTGTAATTTTAAGCTTGATGGAGGTCTAGGGAACAAACTAAATACCTCCCCTTAAAGCATACTTGACGCATTGTTTTCCTTATTAGATTACTATGTTCAATGCAGCACCAGGTAATTAACCCAAACAAATGTCTAAGCACTGTAAGTGAGTAAGTGTACTGTATGTCTAAGCACTGTAAGTGAGTAAGTGTACTGTATGTCTCCCTACAGACGTCTAAGCACTGTAAGTGAGTAAGTGTACTGTATGTCTCCCTACAGACGTGTACGCTTGTTTGTTTCAGGTTAATTGGAAGGGCTCTTTGATTACCTTGAATATTTGTGTTGCCAGCTTGCCCGAACCCAAGTTTAAGTGGTGCGGGGTAATCACTTGCCTCTGAACTCAAGCTTTTGGGGAAACAAAATTATACCGGGAATAGACCTTCTCCGTACTCTGGTGTTATAGTTTATGTTGAGCGGTACTTGAAAAGTAGACAGAATGGATAAAAAAACACCATCTGAGGAAGAGCACTTTATTGACAACGTTTCGCAAATAGCTTCATCAGGTACAAAGGAGTACAAAGGAAATCAAGCAACAACAGATCTAGTGACCCTTCTAGGTTGCTTGTCCTCCAAAACACTGAGGATCAAGTGTCCAAACAGTGGTTTAGAGTGGGTAAGGGAACATTGGAAAGGGAATTACTGCCCTGGAACTAATGTCCGTGGCAGGATTAGGAAGTTAGTAGGGGACAGATGGGTTAGTAACTGAGGGGGGGATAAAATAAAGTTATTCATTTACAAATGCAGTCAGTCGCGGATTTGATGCGAGATATTTGTCTAGGCGGAGTTTAAATGAATCAACGGTGATGCAGTCTATAACGTTTCGGGGAAGCCCATTCCACAAGTTGACAACTCGATTGAAGAAGAAATTCTTAGATTCGTGTGAGTTAAAAGATTTACCAATAATTTTGCAACCGTTTCCCCGCGTGTAATTAGATTGGTTGATAGTGAAGTACTTACTACAGTTCATATTGTCGATGCCTTTGATGATTTTGAACACTTGAATTAAGTCACCTCTTAATCTGCGCTGGGTTAAAGGAAATAGATTTAATTCTCTAAGACGCTCTTCGTATGGTTTGTTCTTTAGGCTAGGTATCATTTTGGTAACTCTACGTTGAACTCGTTCTAGCTTGTTTATATCTTTTTGGTAATAAGGGCACCAGGATTGAACGCAGTATTCCAGAAGAGGGCGGACTAAGGAATTGTAAAGGGTTAGGATAACTTCTTTGGATTTATGCTCAAATGACCTGCCTATAAAGCCAATTATTTTGTTTGCCTTCTTAACAACTTCTGAACATTGTTGACTCGGTTTTAGATTACTCGATATTGTTACTCCCAGATCAGTTTCTCTGTTTACATTCTTAAGCTGAGTGCCATTCATCGAATAGTTTGCTTTCTCATTTAGGTATCCGATATGTAGTACTTTACATTTATCCGCATTGAAACTCATTTGCCAAATTTGGGCCCAACATGTCAATTTATCTAGATTGTGTTGCATATCGTCAACTTGTTCTTTTGAGAGTACGCTATTTGCAATTTTTGTATCGTCAGCAAATTTTGAGATTGTACAGGTGAGGCCCTCATCTATGTCGTTGATGTAAATTAGAAAGAGAATTGGTCCTAGTACCGATCCCTGGGGTACCCCGCTACTTACATTGGTCCATTTAGATGCCTTACCGTTTATGACTACTCTTTGCTTTCTGTCGCTGAGCCAATTTTCTATCCATTTCAACACACCGTCTTGTATTCCATGCG
The DNA here is from genome assembly GCA_032716605.1 of Paralithodes platypus. Lineage (NCBI taxonomy): Eukaryota > Metazoa > Arthropoda > Malacostraca > Decapoda > Lithodidae > Paralithodes > Paralithodes platypus. The sequence goes on from JAVRFV010000488.1 coordinate 20,404, forward strand.
CTTTTAGTTTTAGCAGTAAACGTTTGTGGGGAACTTTGTCAAAGGCCTTTTGAAAATCAAGGTATATAATATCTACAGCTTTACTCTCATCGTAGAGGTTGAGGATATCGTGGAAGAAGTCTAAGAGGTTTGTTAAACAGGAACGTTTTTTACGAAAGCCGTGTTGAGTATCTTTAAGTATGTTATTTTCCTCTAAGTGATTTACGAGTCTGTCTCGTATGACCGTTTCTAGCATTTTACATACAACTGAGGTTAAGCTAATTGGACGATAGTAGTGACTGGTGTAGTGACCTGATGAAGCTATCTGCGAAACGTTGTCAATAAAGTGCTCTTCCTCAGATGGTGTTTTTTATCCGTTATAATTTCTGTTTTTGTGTATTTCGACAAACTGTATAGTCTATTCATTACATTTCGGCCAACATTCTTGAACGCTAACCTTTATACCTAAAATACGACTAGAGTAATCGAACGAATATTTCTTCCATTTGTGATGTGTCAGCCAGGGAATAGGTGTGGAAATCTGCATACCATAATTCTCTAGCACGTTTCGAGACATAGAGGTTAGGGGTCATGCTTTCTGGCCTACATATAATAAATGGACTATAGGCAGTATTATTCACCGAGGTTAGGGGTCATGATTTCTGGCCTAAATATAATAAATGGACTATAGGCAGTATTATTCACCTTTATAAATCAAGGAGGTAAAAGCTATCTCGACCTATCTTGAGTCTCCCACAACTCCTTCCTATTGTTGCATAGACAGGTCTAATAGTACACAGAGATATATGTAACTCAATAATATCGTCTTACTCAAAGTATTCTACGAGTATCATATTTTTCGTCGTTTGCCGAGATTGCCTAACCCGTTATAGATCTGTTAATTGCATCCCTCCCATCCAACACGCACGCACGCATGCACGCACGCACGCACGCACGCACGCACGCACGCACGCACGCACGCACGCACGCACGCACGCACGCACGCACGCACGCACGCACGCACGCACGCACGCACGCACGCACGCACGCACGCACGCACGCACGCACGCACGCACGCACACACACACACACACACACACACACACACACACACACACACACACACACACACACACACCACACACACACACACACACACACACACCCACACACACACACACACACACACACACACACACACACACACACACACACACACACACACACACACACACACACACACACACACACACACACACACCCACACACACACCACACACACACACACACACACACACACACACACACACACACACACACACACACACACACACACACACATATATGTTTGTTTGTTTGTTTGTGTGTTTGTCAGTAAACAAGATATCTAAAAAAAGTATAAACCGATGTTCCCGAAATTTGGTGAGCAGATAGGATATGCGCCAAGGAAGAAACGATTCAAATTAGGTGATCGGTACAAGAGCCCCTCTAGTTCTTTACTATATGATTTGCTTTAAACAATGTTTGTGGTTTTATGTAATAATAATCCTTTAACTGTACAGCATATTTCCTCTTTGTATAATACATCTCACTACAATAACTCTCTCTCTCTCTTCTTCCCCCCCCCCCCCCAGCTTATGCACAACCATATTAAATTTCCCCAGCCTTCAGTCTCAAGTGGCGGGGAGAAATTGGGTCTCGGGTTTAACGTAAAAAACACGGGCGTCTGGGGAAAAATCGAGCTGTATTTTCCCTTGAGCCATCTACACCAAAATATCAGATAGTTCGAATCTGTGTGTGTGTGTATATATATATACTGTATATATATATATATATATATATATATATATATATATATATATATATATATATATATATATATATATATATATATATATATATATAATAGTATATTACTACTTGGCTACTATATGATTATAACAAACCTTATTAGAAGTCGTTTGGTAGCTGCCAGATCTATATACATTAGGATTTTAGGATTTTGGATCAATATTTGATCCATGGCTTTATGAGATTCAGTAGTTTATATCAATAGTTAGGTGTTTTATTAAGCGCAATTTCTCGCCTTCGAGATTCAATAGCGCTGTAACACCCAATAGAGACCAGTTTGTCATCCCTCTGCTCAAGAGAGATGGCAACCAATCCGGGTTCGTGGAAATACCTTTGCGGCACGAACGCCCAACTCCTGGGTAGGCAGTCAAGATGGATGCTATCCACTAGACCAGCTGGCTGGCTGGTCTATGCTCAAACTCTACTTCTGGACAAAGGCTTAAAGCATTTATTATTAACTGCTCAACATATGAAGTCAGGAGATCATATTCCAGTTATACACCCCTAGCATCTGGTGAACTGATATCCAATGGAGCAATAGTGACAATTGGTAGAACAGCAGATTACGTGCCTGCCATAAACATAATTTCAGTGACAGTGAAGAACTCTATACAGTGTCTGCAACTACTCTTTAGATTCTAGATGAGACTCCATAGCTTTTGCCAAGCCATTGATTACCTATAAGTAAGCAGGAATAAGCTTATTTAGTGGTGGCCTATACCAATTACGGTGTCGCGTGGCGTATTAGTTTGATCCTTCGATTCCCACCCAAGAGGGTCGAGTTTCGATTTACCCTGGAAAAGAGATATTTGGGCAAGTTTTCTTGCAGTCTGTGCCTCTGTCTCAACTATTAGTATAGATAGGAAACTGGAATAAGCAAACTGTTGTGAAGTCCCCTCTGGGATTGACAGTTTGGTCGCCAATGTAAGCACGGTGAAGGCAAGAGGTCTTGATGAGCCTTCACTGACAAAGCATATGGAGTGTAATGAACAAGTCTGTTCCCTTTGATGGTCCATCTTACTCAAACGTTAATGAGGACCAGCAATATTCTAGGGAATACATTATTGCTTGTTTCGCCTTTCCTCTATTCATATAATGTCGTGTTTGTCTTTACCGCCCTACCCTGCTCTCAAAAAGAAACTCAACAAGATACAATTTACGTATGTTGGGTTAAGCTCCGACGCCCTCATCTCTTCCTCCAGCTCCATTCTTCACTTCCTACTACTTCCTCTGTCCCCTTCCTTGCTTCGAGGTATTAACATGATCAACATTTTGGCTTGTCTCCCCTTTCCTAAATGCGTATCATATCATGTCAACCCCATCAAGTACAGATAAACAGCATATGCAGGAATTTTGAGGGGACAACAAATCAATCTTTGTCTCTCCGCGCCCCCGGGTGAACCCCGGTGTTTACCCACCACTGCTTATTCGAAATGTATCGCATATATAAGAATTCTTACAAAGTAGCCACTGCATAATATACCCACCGACTTATAATTGACAGATCTTACAAACGGAAGACTGTACTTGCAAGATTGAGCATGTAAATATAATATGTGTTTGATGGTTTTGCAGCCCACTTGAGGGATTTTTTTCTTGACCCCTTTCACCCTCATGTTTAGCCCCATTGCTTTTGATATTATAAAACGTTCGCCCCATTAGTTTAGCGATTTTAAGAACTTTCACCCCATATTAAGACCTTTCGTGCCATTCAGGTGTCGATTTTATCCTGGCGAGCGATAGCGAGCCTGTAATTTAAGAGGAACCGGCCTTCGGCCGGGAAATTTTTCTACCGAAAAATGTACAAATTTATCTTGAAAGGGGCTCAAGGGGGTGTAATTTCAAGCTTGATGGAAGTTTAGGAAACGCACTAAAAACCTCCCCTTAAGTGTGAGCAAGTAATAATATAATTTCAAGTACAAATAATTGACATCCACTATTCTTGACCACATTATGAACTCTAATAACTTTGAGCATGCGGCCCCATGTATACTTGAATCTGCTAAATATGTCATATGGGTTCACGGCTTAAGATGGATAACATAGCTACTACTGTACAAATATAGGTGAAATCCTCCCGTAGAGAACATTGGTATTCCCTCCCTCCCCAGTCCCCCCCAACCCCCTCATCCTCTCTCTCTCTCTCTCTCTTCCCCATCTTCTCCAGCCCTTTGTGTTGAAATTAATTGCGCCCTGGAATGGAAGTTTCGTATTATTCTTATTCAATGTGTTTTTCCCGGGCTGGTTATTCTCAGCCTCCGTAGCTCTTGTGCTAGGTAAATTAAACATTTTCATCTAATGGGACTTTATAACAAGGACAACAACTTTTAATGATTAAAGTTCTTTTCTTATCCACACGATAAGCGATTAATATTGTCTGGGAAACATGTAGACAAAAGTGTAATTTAGTGGAAGTAGTGAATTGATTAATATAAATATTAATCCATTTAGGTATTAGATTAAACAGTCTGGTGATTTTGTATATATTATATATATATATATATACCTGTATATTAGTTTTGGGTTCGGATTAAAACAAATTAGGTGTGTTTGTTAGCAATTATTTGAAGCCTAGAAAACAGTGTATAAGCGTTCGTAATAAGGCAAACAGGATTCTCGGGTTCATCTCTAGGAGTGTGAGTAACAGAACTGCTGATGTTATCTTAAAACTTTACTTGTCATTAGTGAGACCCCATATGGATTATGCTGTCCAATTTTGGTGTCCTTATTACAGAATGGACATAGATTCATTGGAGAGAGTACAGCGTAGAATGACAAAAATGATCCATAATATTAGAAATCTTTCGTATGAAGAAAGGTTGAAGAAATTAGGTTTACATTCGTTAGAGAGACGCAGAGTTAGAGGGGATATGATAGAGGTGTTCAAGTGGGTTAGTGGGATTAACAAAGGGGACATGGCAAATGTACTAAAGCTCAGTGATAGCGAAAGAACTCGTACCAATGGTTTCAAATTAGATAAATTTCGTTTCAGAAAAGATATAGGCAAGTATTGGTTTGGTAACAGAGTTGTAGACGGGTGGAATGGACTACCAAGTGCTATAGTGGGATCTAAAACTGTAGGGAGCTTTAAGATAAAATTGGATAAGCATATGGACGAGAAGGGTTGGGTGTGAAGGGGGATCAGCCGGGTTGGGCCAATCAGCGCTCTGCAGACCTCCATAATCCTGCGTTAATCTCTAACCGTTTTGGTAAGATGATCCTCAGGGTATTAGAGTGTGAAGCCTATAATTGGGCTTTGTAATGAATTGGGGTTGTGTGGGACAGGGATCTGCCTTGCTTAGGCCAATCGGCTTTCTGCAGACTCCCATTTTCTTATGTTCTTATGTTCTTAAATTACTAATATATGAAAATATGATCAAATCCTTCGTTATTCTCATAGTTTGTATATATTTGATACGATAATATAATATTGAGACCCACAGGTTACTACACTCTGTTTCTTTTCAGTTGACGGTAAATTGAATCCCTTAGCAGCTTATTTATCAGTACTTTATGGGAACATATGAAACTACTGTGTCTCTGCATCCTTTAAATACCAAGTGTTCATTATTAACAACACTTCGCTTCAAAAACCTCGTAATTGATGATAAATTAAGGTGAGGACATTGCAGTTTACCGTCAACTTTTTATAAACTGACTATAGGTAAGTGTGTCCTCAGGTTATAACTTTAAGGGGAGATGGGTCGTTTTTCTGGGCCCTCCTTTTCGTCATGGTTAGCCCCATTAGTTGTCAGATTTTAAAACGTTCGGCCCATTAGTTTGGCGATTTTATGACCTTTCGCCCCCATTTCTGTGTCAATATTTCGACTTTTCGTGGCATTTAGGTGTCCAATTTTTCCTGGCGAGCGATAGCGAGCAGGTCATTTAAGAGGAACTGGTCTTCGGCCTCTGGAGCAGTGAACCACTGGTTCCTATCTTCAGAAAATTCCTGTGCTTGGTATGCTTCCAGCCAGGGCCCCACTGGGGTAAATAAAATAGCAAAACAGTGGTGGAACTGCCATCCGGGTGAGGGACTGCTCTGGATTTGCTCCTTCAGTGTGGAAATGGCACTGTGGAGTGGGTCAATCGGGGCATGTCTGGGAGCCTGGAGGCAGTTTCTGCCATGGCCATCCCTTTTGGGGTGCTTCCTCTGGAAGCGGGGCGTCATATTTGATGATGATGATGGTGATGGTCTTCGGCCGGACATTTTTCTATCGAAAAATGTACAAATTTATCTTGGAGGAGGATCATGAGCGGGTGTGTTTTTAAGCTTGATGGAGGTCTATGGAGGAAACTAATAACATAATAAATATACACATATATGAGCAGATTAGTATGCCCGTCACCCCTTAACCCCTTCAGCACCATGACGTAAGTTTCATCTTATTCTGGTTACCATTAGAGGATTTTCTTCAGCTCACAATTTATCTCTAAGACTCAAAAGGGCACATACAATCTCAGTAAACCCTCTGAATAACATAGGTTCTTCATAAACTGCATAAAATCGTCTAGTTTTGGTCAGAATCAAAGTTAGCATAGGTTCTTCATAAACTGCATAACATCGTCTAGTTTTGGTCAGAATCAAAGTTAGCATAGGTTCTTCATAAACTGCATAAACTCGTCTAGTTTTGGTCAGAATCAAAGTTAGCATAGGTTCTTCATAAACTGCATAACATCGTCTAGTTTTGGTCAGCATTAAAGTTAGCATAGGTTCTTCATAAACTGCATACAATCGTCTAGTTTTGGTCAGCATCAAAGTTAGCATAGGTTCTTCATAAACTGCATAACCTAGTTTTGGTCAGAATCAAAGTTAGCATAGGTTCTTCACAAACTGCATAACATCGTCTAGTTTTGGTCAGCATCAAAGTTAGCATAGGTTCTTCATAAACTGCATAACATCGTCTAGTTTTGGTCAGCATCAAAGTTAGCATAGGTTCTTCATAAACTGCATAACATCGTCTAGTTTTGGTCAGCATCAAAGTTAGCATAGGTTCTTCATAAACTGCATAACATCGTCTAGTTTTGGTCAGAATCAAAGTTAGCATAGGTTCTTCATAAACTGCATAACCTAGTTTTGGTCAGCATCAAAGTTAGCATAGGTTCTTCATAAACTGCATACCATCGTCTAGTTTTGGTCAGAATCAAAGTTAGCATAGGTTCTTCATAAACTGCATACCATCGTCTAGTTTTGGTCAGAATCAAAGTTAGCATAGGTTCTTCATAAACTGCATAACATCGTCTAGTTTTGGTCAGAATCAAAGTTAGCATAGGTTCTTCATAAACTGCATACCATCGTCTAGTTTTGGTCAGAATCAAAGTTAGCATAGGTTCTTCATAAACTGCATACCATCGTCTAGTTTTGGTCAGAATCAAAGTTAGCATAGGTTCTTCATAAACTGCATAAACTCGTCTAGTTTTGGTCAGAATCAAAGTTAGCATAGGTTCTTCATAAACTGCATAACATCGTCTAGTTTTGGTCAGCATCAAAGTTAGCATAGGTTCTTCATAAACTGCATACCATCGTCTAGTTTTGGTCAGCATCAAAGTTAGACAGACGTCATGATGCTGAAGGGGTTAAAGGAACATACAGCTCCGTCACCAACATCTTTCCCTTGCACAGGAAATTCGAAAAAAAAAAATATCGACCCTCCCCCTTTCCCCCGAAAACTCAGAGATCCCGTGTTATTGCAATTTTTCATTTCCCCCTTCGAAGGCGATGAAAGTGTCGAAGTTATTCATTATTAATACGAGAATAATTAAACTCTGGGGATATTCGGGAAAGTTTTTGTCACAAAGTTAGGGACAAGTTGTGAGTGTTTGAGAAGGGGGCTTACATTTTTGTTTTCTTTTTCTGACGATTTTGATAAGATTAAACTTAGTTTGCTTTTTTTTTTTCGCTACGATTATTAATTAGAATGCATACCTCAAACTTGTGTATGCAATTGAAGTAACAAAAAGTAATACCCTACACATTAAGACATTTGTTTGTTAATATTAGTTGGCTATGTAGAATATACTATATCATAGGCATTTTTTATAAATGACTATACTCCATTCCTTGTCAATTGACGGTAAATTGCAATGTTCCCATCAAGATTTCTCAGATATTTTGAAACTGTTGTAGGGAAATATGGTGCTAATTTATATATATATATATATATATATATATATATATATATATATATATATATATATACCGGTATACAGTATATAACTGAGTGAACGAACAATGAGAAGAAACTAGTTATCCGCGGATTTAAAATGGCGGCCATTTCAGATTTCGATAATTATTTAACCCATACAGTAGAATTAAAAATAATATAACTTCCGACGGATTGACTCCGTAAATGTTGTTATAATGGAGGAGGAGCAAGTTATTATTCATCCAAATGTGAGGTAAGTAATGGGACACTTGTAAAATACAGTCGATTCTTTAGACTGTAACAGGAACACGGGGAGAAAGTGTGACGACCTTGATTATATTTTGTGTAAATTCTAGTAAAAACGAAACACCCATAGTCTGAAAATTTTATGAGTGAACACGAAAAAAAGCAGTTAACCCCTTCTGTATCGGCGACATTTATTTATTTTTACCATAGCTAAATGTTAACGATTTTTCGCAGTTTTAAGAGGATCTGTGGTAGTAAAAAGGGTTAAGTGAGCTAGTTCGAAGCCTGATAATGGCTGGAAGACCTTTTTAGACTGACTAACATCGTCTAATAGTAGCCAGAATAAAGTTAAAAGGACAGTACCGGTACTGAACGGGTGAAAGAGATACCGGTACTGCAATAATATGAGGTGGACTCCTCTGGATAATGCATTACCACTTAAAATTACGCACCTTGGGAGGAAGCTCAATTGTTGCCGAACTATGTATTCTGACTGTGCCAAAGACAAAGGGAGGGCAAAGTACCCCCCCCCCCCCCCTTCCTGGCGACGATGATAAGGATCAAGGTGACACAGACGGTGATATATCGGTCTCTTACACGCTATAATATGTACTGTACCTCCTTCCCTGTCACACTTAAGGGAGCCCACCTCGCTTGTTTTCTCTTTATCTCCCTCTCTCTCTTTGACTTTTATCCATTCGGCCCCATTCAGCCTACTGTTTTAAGACGTTTACCCCCATCCAGGTGTTAATATTTTCCTGGCGAGCGGTAGCGAGCCAGCATATATATACTTTTTGTTTTGACAGCAAGCTAAATTTGCAAATTTTTCGATAGAAAATGTCTCGAAGCCGGATTTCTCTATACAATGCTGGCTCGCTATCGCTCGCCAGGAAGAAATCGACACCTGCATGGGGATAAACGTCTTAAAACAGTTGGCTGAATTGGGCCGAATGGATACAAGCCAAAGAGAGAGGGAGAAAAAGAGAACAAAACGAGGTGGCCCCCCCTTAACACGCACGCAAGCAAAGGGCACCACACACACATACAGATACACACACACACACATCCACAGACACACACACACACACACACACACACACACACACACACACACACACACACACACACACACACATATATATAATCTGTATATATTTTTACACGATTAGGGAAACACACATGTACACACACTCAGCACACACTCATACACACCCACACGCTCACTCACATATTCTCTTTCAATTGGTGAATAATCGTCACGTCTAATGCTTGTATCACACGTTACATAGTTACAGGTACATATTCAATTCCCTACTGTACAGTCACGATCATAAATACCTGGACACCAACCAGATAATGTTCACCCCTTCGTCTCCGAAGGTATTGCTAAACTTTGTATTCAAACTCACAATTAATTGTTTATTTCATTCTAGCTACCGTCAGACGATTTTATTCAGCTTAGTATAAACCTCTCGTGATGAAGGAGTTGACGTTATCTGGTTGATGTCGCAGTATTTATGCTCGTGACTGTACATATTGACTGAACTATATAATTTAATTCCTGAAGCACCTGGATAGAAAGGAACATTGCATTATCCAGTATTGTATTTCAACCCAGAGATAGTACGATTTTGTTTTGCTCGATACTTTTATAGTTTGAAATCTTATGCCACAATTTGAGCCAATACATTACAACGCAATATCTCGCGTACTGTCTTTGTAATTCCGAAACACTATCGAGGCAAGCAACTATATGCATCTGTAATGTCCTTAAGTATTTCTTGATACCTTATTTTAATTCGATACCTTTTAGAACACCTATAATGCCTTGATTCTCAATTATACGTTGTTATATCTTGCATCTGTCTTGATAGCGTAATGCATAAGTGCGCGGAATTTCGATGTGAGTATCCTAATCTTCGAGTCCTCGGAGTGCCACATGTATTTGCTGATTTCATTAATTGAGTTTAGAGGTGAAGTTGGTTGGTGGAAAAAACATAATAATTCATAAATTATTGGCGCCAGTTGTAAAATTAAGGCACATTATAATTTTACTTGTATGCATTATTAAGCTTTGAGCCACTCAATTGCACACCGAAGCATTTGACCTAATGAAGGAGAACAAACAGTCACTGAAATAAATGCTTCACTTTTATGCCGGAAGTAATCGAAACATATATACGGATATAGTCCTAGCATAGATAAAGTTTCAAATGGTCATACGTCAATTTCCTCTAGGAGAGAGAGAGAGAGAGAGAGAGAGAGAGAGAGAGAGAGAGAGAGAGAGAGAGAGAGAGAGAGAGAGAGAGAGAGAGAGAGAGAGAGAGAGAGAGAGAGAGAGAGAGAGAGAGAGAGAGAGAGAGAGAGATAGAGAGAGAGAGAGAGAGAGAGATAGAGAGAGAGAGAGAGAGAGAGAGAGAGAGAGAGAGAGAGAATAATAATATCTCCGTTTCCACACACATGCAGTATATGGTCCGCATGTAAACTGAGCTTTGTTTTCTATGTGCATACATATTCTCTCTCTCTCTATCTTTTTTTCTCTCTCTCTCTCTCTCTCTCTCTCTCTCTCTCTCTCTCTCTCTCTCTCTCTCTCTCTCTCATACACACACACACACACATTATGTACAGTCACGTTCAGGAATAGCCTACTTGCACACCTCCCGAGTGACAGCATACAAGACAGAGAGCCTTAACAAATGAATCCCAGTAATTTGATCCTTGTGGCTAAAACAGTAAATCGTAATCGTTCACCAGAGTATCAGCATTTAGCTTCCCAAATTTCCAGAGATTCCTGTTTATGATTGTACCTTCCAAATAAGCTTCCTCCTCCTGACATACACAACCCTAGCCCTTATACCCCCGATTTATCCCCTACACACCCAAGCCATCAATGCACACACACACACACACTCTCTCACACACACACACACACACACACACACACACACACACACACACACACACACACACACACACACACACACACACACACACACACACACACACGAGCCCTCACTTCCTCTGACAGAAAAGCCACCCCCTCCCAGATTTCGCACCAAAAATACAAGCCCATACACTTCCGCCTCCATGACACACACACACACACACACAGTCCTAACAATGCTACTACCACCACCAAAAGAGTGACACACACACACACACGCACACGCACACACCTCCCCGTGGCGTAACTGATAGCGCGTCTGGCTCACTACCAAAAGGTCCCGGGTTCGAGACCCGGGCGGGGAAGAGACATTTGGGCAAGTCTCCTAACGGTGTAGCCTCTGTTCACCTAGCAGTATAAATAGGAACCTGGTATAAGTGGACGAAGTTGTGACGTCCCATCTGGGGTTGGTGATTGGTTACAAGGTGAGATGGGTATCGTACTGGTCAACCTAAGCTACTGGTCAACCTAAGCCTTCGGGTGAGACTGGTACCGTAGTGAGAATGGTATCGTACAGATTAACCATAAGCCTTCGTTTCCAGATGTCGCCAATTGGCTAAAATAAAGACTACACACACATCCACTGCCATTCCAACGATACATAAACACTTAACATGCATTTCACGCAATACATTCCCAGTTAAGGAGGCGCGATAATAATGAGCTTAGCTCGCATTGCGTGGATTCCCCTTGACGAACAAGTGAGTGAATACAGCTATACTACTACCCAGCCTCTCTCCAACCCCCCTAACCCACTACCATCAACCCCAACTCTAAATGCACTCTTAAACACTATTAGATACACGTCCATTTGAGTCTTTATATAATCTAAACGAGGCAATACAACGCTTTGTTAAATCTCATGCTTCAAAACCTGGCTTTAAAGGTTCAAACTGCAAATGAGTGTGTATTTATTAGTGTTTATACCTGTACAGCAAACACACATACACATACTTACAGTCACACAATACACCCTGATTCACACACAGTCACACCCTCTAACTTCTCCTATCAACTACAACAACATACAATTACTAATATATACCCACTGAAGCCATCCTACTAAATCACCAACACACACACACACACACACACACACCCATACACATACACACACACACACACACACACACACACACACACACACACACACACACACACACACACACACACACACACACACACAGTCACACACCTCTCCTATCAACAAAAACAGCAACAACAACACCACACAAGCACTAACATACAGTACTTCCCATACAGCCATCCTACCAAACCAGCCCCACACTCTACCCACAAACCCCACACACATACCCACTACCAACCAGAAACGCCCACAAACCAACCCCACACACCACCCACTAACCCAACCCACACATGCCCACCAGAAACGCCCACAAACCAGCCCCACACAAACCCAACACAAACCCAACACACACATACACACACCAGAAACACCCACAAACCAGCCCCACACACAAACTCAACACACACATACACACACCAGAAACACCCACAAACCAGCCCCACACACAAACCCACACCAGAAACCCTCACAAACCAGCCCCACACACACATACCCAACATACACACTAACAATCCACCCACACACACAAACCCACACCAGAAACCCTCACAAACCAGCCCCACACACCCATACCCAACATACACACTAACAATCCACCCACACCAGAAGCACTCACAAACCAGCCCCACACACCCATACCCAACATACACACTAACAATCCACCCACACACACAAACCCACACCAGAAGCACTCACAAACCAGCCCCACACACCCATACCCAACATACATACTAACAATCCACCCACCACACACCACCCCCACACCAGAAGCACTCACAAACCAGCCCCACACACACATACCCAATATACACACTAACAATCCCCCACCCCCCCCCCCCCCCCACACACACAAACCCACACCAGAAGCACTCACAAACCAGCCCCACACACCCATACCCAACATACACACTAACAATCCACCCACACACACAAACCCATACCAGAAACCCTCACAAACCAGCCCCACACACACATACCCAACATACACACTAACAATCCACCCACACACACAAACCCACACCAGAAGCACTCACAAACCAGCCCCACACACACATACCCAACATACACACTAACAATCCACCCACACACACAAACCCACACCAGAAACACTCACAAACCAGCCCCACACACATACACCGACCAGAAACCCTCACAAACCATCCCCAACACACATACACCAACCAGAAACACCAACACACACATACACACACACACACACACACACACACACACACACACACACACACACACACACCCACACCCACACCAGAACCACACACAACCCTCCCCCCCTCCCACAAACCACCCACACACACAAACCCACACCAGAAACACTCACAAACTAACCCAACACACACACAAACACAACACACACATACACACACCAGAAACACTCACAAACCACCCCAACACACACACATGCACACACCAGAAACACACTCACAAACTACCCCAACACACACACAAACACAACACACACATACACCAACCAGAAACGCTGACAAACTACCCCAACACTCACACAAACCCAACAAACCCACACCAGAAACACTAACAAACTAACCACACACACACCAGAAACACTAACAAACCAACCACACACACACACACACACACACCGGAACCCCCCCCCCCCTCACACACAAACCTAACAAACCCACACCAGAAACACCCACAAACCAGCCACAAAACCATCACCACCACCCATGGCCAGCAGGAACAGCAGCAGCGGGAAATACACCACAATAAACTAAGCACAACTCCCCCTCAGCTGTATTTCACCGTGGGGATATAAAGCTCACAGAACCAGAGGATAAACTAGCCAAGAGTTGTCCCCCTACATACTGGTCACCACAACCAAAAACCGCCCCTCTCGCTCCTCTACTCTCCCTCTCTCTCTATCTCACAACACACACACACACACACACACACACACACACACACACACACACACACGAGAGGATAAACTAGCTCAGTTGTCCCCCTTCTCTCTCTCTCTCTCTCTCTCGCTCCCGTCTCTCTCTCTCGCTCCCGTCTCTCTCTCTCTCTCTCTCGCTCCCGTCTCTCTCTCTCTTCTCTCTCCATCCCTCTCTCTCTCTCTCTCTCTCTCTCTCGTCTCTCTCCTCTCTCCCATCTCTCATCCTCTCATCTCTCTCTCTCTCTCCTCTCTCTCTCCTCTCTCTCTCTCTGTCTGTCTGTCTGTCTGTCCTGGTCTGTCTATCTGTATCTGTCGGGCTGTCCCTGTCTGTCTGTCTGTCTGTCTGTCTGTCTGTCTGTCTGTCTGTCTTCATGTACAGTCTTGCACACCAATTTTGTCCCACCTCCACAATGTCAGCCCTGTTGAATCCTGTATCGATAATAAGTAGACAACCCTCAACACACACCAACTAAGCCATTACATTAAAATATTAAATTAACACGGGGAGTATTTATGTTTCTGTATTTACTGCCAAGAAAGGAAAAGTTGTCCGATCATGTTTTTTTTGTTTTTTTTCGCCCCCTAAGAAAAAATATATGCCTGCCCTCCTATATTCAGAACGAGTGCCTGGCTGGGAGTATTTAAACATATATTAGTTCACGTGTATTTGTGAGATATACTTGATGTTAATGACGCTCGTGTTTGGCGGGGCGAGAATTAAAATGAAATCTCTATAACCCGAGTTGCGTGGGTAATCTTGTAAAAATCCCTGTATTGTATCCTGGAATATGGATCCTGCGACTTGTGGATGAATTGAAATACATTTTCCAAATAGGATTTCCCTTCTCCCTAATATATATAGGAAAAGGTTAAGATTACTTTATGACGCCGTGGTGTAGTGGATTAAAAGCTTGGACACTCGTTCTGAATGTCGGAGGCTCGATCCCGGCTGGGAGTATTTAAATATAATATACAGTATATATACTGTGAATATATATATATATATATATATATATATATATATATATATATATAAAACGGTACCGTTCGTAAATTCTTGGAGAATGAACTTTTGTATAATATTGGAATATTTCATATAAAACTATTGGGATATAAAACCGATCAATTTTGTGATTAAATTGAAATGCAACCTGAATTCAGTAAAACAAATAATGGGTTTAGTGGATGAAGAGAGAGGAGGTTTGTTACTCGTATTGGTTGGGACTAAATATATATGTAGTCCCAATATCCGACAATATTCTAAAAATATCCTACATTCGAGGTACTGAAACATTTACGTTTATATATTGCATATGCAGTTGCCATTTCTGTGTTTCTGTCTTTATTTATTTAATATATTTGTGTATGTATATA
>JAVRFV010000489.1:0-15000 GCA_032716605.1 Paralithodes platypus
TTCATATTTTGTTTTATCATTATTATTGTTTTTGTGTGGTGCAGGTTTGTCTTTGTTCGTATTTGGTTTTATATTCTGCCAGTTTTCTTTTATTACTCGTTTTCTTTACGAACTCGCCAGGTCCTTATATGTAAAATGATGTTGTCTTATTCAATGGTATTCATGTTTTGCTCCCCCCCCCCTCTCTCTCTCACTCTCTCTCTCTCTCTCTCTCTCTCTCTCTCTCTCTCTCTCTCGCTCTCTCCGGTTTGCTTTCCTTGTCTTCCATTTCCTTTTATATTGTGTTGTGTTATTGTCCCTATGAGAAGTACGGTACTGTAATTCCTGGCACATCGTTTGGATCGTAAGGTCTGTGAGGTCAGTATCTCTCTGTCTCTCTCTCTCTCTCTCTCTCTCTCTCTCTCTCTCTCTCTCTCTCTCTCTCTATCGCTCTCACTCACTCACTCTCTCTCTCTTATATACACACTCACTCACTCTCTCTCTCTCTTCCCTCCCCTCCCCTCCCCTCCCACCCTCCCTCTTTCACTCACTCACTCTCTCTCTCTCTCTCACACATTCTCTCTCTCTCTTCCCTCCCCTCCCACCCTCCCTCTTTCACTCACTCACTCTCTCTCTCTCTCTCTTCCCTCCCACCGCGCCCTCCCTCCTCCCCTCATCTTCAATTAGAGTCAATTGTAAGACTGCTCCTTGAAGCTCGCTCTCTCTCTCGCTCTCTCGCACTCACTCACTCACTCACTCACTCACACTTGTCATACGATTTAGTTTTGTACTCATACCCACTCTCACTCACACATGCTTGCACTCATTCACTCTCTCGCAGGGGAGGTGTGGTGGAATGGTCATGCCACTGGAATGGTAATCCAATGGTCCCGGGTTCGAATCCTGATGTATCAATGGGAAGATATTATTGGGATGCAATTTGTGCTGTACCTAGTATCAGTGCATTACCCCAAAGCCCACCGAAACTCTAAATAAATGCCCTCATTGTTCCCTGATTAAATAGCACTGCATGAATATTCCCATATTAAAAATATGCTACAGGGGGGTAATGCCTAGTGAGTTCATTGCTCAATAGGTGGCGTTCAGAGAGTGAGGGTCCGAGTCTAGGAGGTGAGATAGTGAAGCTAAGGGCGAAGCAGCTTCAGAGATGTGGCTGCTTTGAGCCAGGGGGGGTGGGGGGGCAACCGTGTATCTTGCGAAGGCAAGATGTCGGGGGCTGGTTGTATCCCAAAGTGCTTCACATGTCTCACTCCCTAGACTGAAACGAGACCTCACGGGCTTCGCCGTTCAATGTACGGTTGAATGTCCAGGCTCTCAGCCTATGGCCGAGAGGGAGTAGTTGGACTATAGAAAAGAAAAAAAACACGCATTTACTCCCTCGTACCCTGGCTCACTCACTGGCCATTCGCTTTCACTCTTACTCATTCGTTTACTCTATCTTTCTAACACACACACACACACACGATCGTCTCTCCTTATCTCTCGCATCAGCTGAATTAACTAAAATGTAACCTTGTCAATCAGATCACACTGAAGTTGATACCAATACTGCATACTAGATAACCTCTCTCTCTATCTCTCTCTCTCTCTCTCTCTCTCTCTCTCTCTCTCTCTCTCTCTCTCTCTCTGCTTGGAAACCAAATGCGGTGGTGGTTTTATTTGTAGATTTGCAGAACTAGGGAGTGTTGAGGTAGTTTTGAGTCCGTCAGTCAGTTGGAAGTGGTAGTTAGTCAGTCAGTCAGTCTTGATGGTGTAATGGTTAGAGTGTTTAAGTTATGTTTGTGGTATCCCAGGTTTGATCCCCGGGAGGATCACATGCTTTCTTTAATTTAATTTGAGGGTGTTGGGTTTTGGGAGTGAAATTAATTAATTCAAATTATGTATAATAGCAATACCGTGTTAGGAGGTGGAATCTACAGGTTGCAAGATGTTGTATGTCAGGAGCTAGAGTTGGTACATAAAATAATAATAATAATAATAATAATAATAATAATAATGCAAAAAAAATACTAATACTGATCTATCTATCTCAAATATAAAAAAAAAATATATATATATATAATAATAATAATAATAATAATAATAATAATAAATAAATAACGCCTGGACATATTAGCAGCTATAGAAAACACTCTCAGTAGCATTCAACTACACGGACTCATAGCAGTGATAGCAGCACACCACACACTCGTACAACCAAAGCTACAAACCACATACCATATAACACAAAGGGAGGTACTGTCATAAAACCAATTACCATGCAACCACGCAGACAACAGAGGACCCCATAGCATAATATCGTACACTTATATATATCCACATAGCATACGGTCTCATAGCACCCCATAACATACATTCACACGTGCAGATAGTCCCACATAACATACAGTCAGTCACATAGTACCACATAACATAGTCACATAGTCCCACATAACATACAACCAGTCAGTCACATAGTCCCACATAACATACAACCAGTCACATATTACCACATAACAGAGTCAGTCAGTCACATAGTCCCACATAACATACAACCAGTCAGTCACATAGTCCCACATAACATACAACCAGTCAGTCACATAGTCCCACATAACATACAACCAGTCAGTCACATAGTCCCACATAACATACAACCCCAGTCACATATTACAACATAACATAGTCAGTCAGTTACATAGTCCACATAACATACAACCAGTCAGTCACATAGTCCCACATAACATACAACCAGTCAGTCACATAGTCCCACATAACATACAACCAGTCACATATTACCACATAACATAGTCAGTCAGTTACATAGTCCCACATAACATACAACCAGTCAGTCACATAGTCCCACATAACATACAACCAGTCAGTCACATAGTCCCACATAACATACAACCAGTCACATATTACCACATAACATAGTCAGTCAGTTACATAGTCCCACATAACATACAACCAGTCAGTCACATAGTCCCACATAACATACAACCAGTCAGTCACATAGTCCCACATAACATACAACCAGTCAGTCACATAGTCCCACATAACATACAGTCAGTCACATAATACCACATAACATACAACCAGTCAGTCACATAGTCCCACATAACATACAACCAGTCAGTCACATAGTACCACATAACATACAGTCAGTCACATAGTCCCACATAACATACAACCAGTCAGTCACATAGTCCCACATAACATACAACCAGTCAGTCACATAGTACCACATAACATACAGTCAGTCACATAATCCCACATAACAAAGATGCATAGACACTCAGCCACCTCATAGCACGAATACACACAGTATAAACATAGAACACCACACAACAGCCATATACAATCATAAATTCTCATTGCATAACCATAGACGACTCATAGCATACTCCACTCATAGCATAACCATAGACGACTCATAGCATACTCCATAGCATACTCCACTCATAGCATAACCATAGACGACTCATAGCATACTCCATAGCATACTCCACTCATAGCATAACCATAGACGACTCATAGCATACTCCATAGCATACTCCACTCATAGCATAAACCATAGACGACTCATAGCATAACTCCATACCATACTCCACTCATAGCATAACCATAGACGACTCATAGCATACTCCATAGCATACTCCACTCATAGCATAACCATAGACGACTCCTAGCATACTCCATACCATACTCCACTCATAGCATAACCATAGACGACTCATAGCATACTCCATAGCATACTCCACTCATAGCATATTCCACCAAAAGACCAAAACAAATATATAACTCACCTAACAAACATGCAGTATATATATTATACCTGTTCATGGTATAACATTGAATAACATTGAATAACACCGCTAATTATAATGTAAAACTTGCAAAATAATCAAACCAAAACTGGAACGACAAAAGAACTTATAAATATCGCTATGTGCAAATAACGCTTAATAATAAAAGATATAATAAATGATATATAAATAAGATACTACCCCACTTTCACATAGCACAAGGTAAAATATAGCTACATATATTATACATAGCACAGAATTATATAACTTTCATCATACCTAGCGAAAAAGTCGGTGAAACAACACTTGCATGTAATAAAGTGAAATATACTGCAACATACAACATTAACACGCATTCTCTCTCTCTCTCTCTCTCTCTCTCTCTCTCTCTCTCTCTCTCTCTCTCTCTCTCTCTCTGTCTCACTCACATTCTCACTCATATACACCACACATGCTCACACCCACATACACACGTTTTTTTTTCTCTCTCTCTCTCTCTCTCTCTCTCTCTCTCTCTCTCTCTCTCTCTCTCTCTCTCTCTCTCTCTCTCTCTCCCCCTCCCCCCCCACACACAAGCCCCCAATTACCCCTTAGCTCGTGGCTTTGAACTCAGCTCTATAAAACCATGTAATGTTAGTTTATTAAAGACTTTGTTTGTGTACACACTTTCAGCTCTATAAACTATGCTTTCATGTGTGTGTGTGTGTGTGTGTGTGTGTGTGTGTGTGTATCGTTTCGTATTGATCGTGTATGTTTTGTTTGTGTGTAGTGTATGTGCGTTGTGTATCGTGTGTATGTATGCTGTATGTGCGTGTTGTGTATGTGTGTGAATGTGACGTGTTTATGCGCTGTTTTATTTGTATATGCATTGCGTATTGTGCATGTGTGTGTATGTGTGTGTATGTGTGTGCGTGTTGTGTATTGTGTGTGCGAGTCTGTGTGTGTTCCATTGCAGGGTTTTAAGTGGTAGGTGGCTATACCCTACTCCAAGTAAGTGTGCCCAAACTCTTGAACAATAACCTCCATAACTCACAAACGACTAGAATAATCGAGCTAATATTTCTACCGTTTGGGAAGGGCCAGCCAGGGAGTAGGTGCGGATATTTGCTCTAGCCCTTTTGAGTTACATAGGTTAAGGCTTATGAGATCTGGACTACCTATTTGGAACACTTTTCCTGCTCTGTTGGCGGTTCTTCTGTTGCATAATTATCACATAGGCATTTGCGTATTCACAAATTAATATTGTTGTAGAATGTACAGTAGGCCAGTTTTGCATGTGACAATTCAAGGTTTTATAAGTGTGTGCCTCTGTGTCGGCTGTGTCAGAAGGCGTATAGTCCTACAGTAGAGTCCTACAGTAGGTATGTGGGGTCTGTTTCTATGGATTTACGGTCTGTACTTGTCGGAAGTAAGGGATGAGTATTACCCCTTTCCCTAATGGCCTAACAGATAATGATTAGAGAGACCTGGCGTTTTCGTAGAATTGAGTCAAAGCAAGTATATTCGTGAAAGCGGCGCTGGACGGAAGGAGGGGCATCGACTGACTGGGGACAGATGTGCATGGGGCTGTTTCGTTCGTGGCCACCCCTTCGGGGATCACGGCGTCTGGCAATATATATATATATATATATATATATATATTTAATATGCATCTGGTGTTTGCATATACATCAGGAACCGCGCCACTAATTCTTCGCTGTCGACACATACCTTAATAATGAGTATGTACTGTAGGTATGTCTGAGTGTACCCTGAATGTGTGTGTACCTGCCATCACAGGTGAGTCTAGGTTACCTGTGTTTACGGACAGTAATTAAAGGCCCCTCTGTACCGGTGCCGTCCTTTTAACTTTATTCTGGCTATATTACTAAGCGATTTTATTCAGTTTAAAAAGGATCTCCAGCAATGAAAAGGCTTTTAACTATCTTAATTTAGCCTTTTCATTACTACAGATCCTTCATAAACTGTACATGATCGTCTAAATAAACTGCACATGACCGTCTAAATAAACTGCACATGATCGTCTAAATATAAACTAGCATGAAATATAGAAGACGTCGCCGGTACAGAAGTGGTTAAGGGGAGGTTTTTAGTTTGGTCCCTAGATATCCTTCAAGCTTAAGATTACACCCCCTTGAGCCCCTTTCAAGATAAATTTGTACATTTTTCGGTAGAAAAATGTCCCGGCTGAAAGCCGGTTCCTCTTAAATTACAGGCTCGCTATCGCTCGCCAGGATAACATCGACACCTAAATGGCACGAAAGGTCTTAAAATTGACAGAAATGGGTTGAAAGTTCTTAAAATCGTCAAAATAATGGGGCAAACGTCTTAAAATTAGAAAAACAATGGGGCTAAACATGAGGGAGAAAGGGAGTCTAGAAAAAAATCCCTCGAGTAGATATCTCCCCTTAAGGCGCCTACCCATCTCTTCCTTACTCCCTTATTTTTGATTCCTTCCTTCCTCCTCCTATTACTGCTTCTCTTCTTTCCTTCCTTTCATTATTCCTTTTATTGTTCTTTCCCTCCTTCTTCCTTTCTCTTCGTCTCTCCATCCCTTCTTCTTTCCCTTTCCCCCATTTATTCATTTCTTCCTCCTCCTATTTTTCCTTCTCTTCTTTCATCCCTTTCATTATTCCTTGTATTTTTGTTTTCCTCCTTTCTTTCTCTTCGTCTCTCTCCCTCCCTTCTTCTTTCCCTTTCCCCCATTTATTTATTCCTTCCTCCTCTTTCTGCTACTCTTCTTTCCTCTCTCTCATTACTCTTCACTTTTTCTTTTCCTCCTTCTTCCTTCATTCTTTCGCTTCCTCTCTCTCCCTCCCTTCTTTTTTCCCTTTCCCCCATTTGTTCTATCTTCCCTCCCTCCTTTTATTTCTCATCTACCTTCCTGCCCCTCTATCCCACTTCTCTTTTATTCCTTCCTCACTTTATCTCTCACCATCTCGCTCCTTCCCTCCAGAGATTTTTTTTTTTTTTTTTATCTGAATGTTCGGTTAAAACAAGGGTGTGTGATGTCCCCATGGTTGTTCAATATATATATGCATGGAGTCATGAAAGAAATACAAGGAAGAGCAGTAGATGTTGGTGTACTGCTGATAAGGGAGGGAAACGAGTGGAAGTTGCCTTTACTGCTGTTTGTTGATGATACAATTCTGATGAGCAATAGTGAATGGGAGTTGCAGGCTCTGGTAAATATGTTTGGAACAGTGTGTGAACAACGGAATCTGAAGGTAAATGCAGGGAAGAGCAAGGTTATGGTCTTCGAAAGGGGTGAAGCCACAGAGTGTGAGGTGAAGTTGAACGGTCAGGCTATGGAGATCGTCAGCTCATTTAAATATATGGGCAGTGTGCTGAGTAAAGATGGGACTATGGATGAAGAAGTGCGGGAGAGGGTGCAACAGGGGAAGAGGGTTGTAGGAACGCTAAAAGCAGTAACAAGAAATAGGGTGGTCAGCATGGAAGTAAAGAAATCCCGACTTTTACTTACGGGAACGAAGCATGAACGTTGTTGGAGAGACACAAACCAAGAGTGAGAGGGGTGGAAATTAGTTACTTGAGAAGTGCGTGCGGAGTTACATGGAGGGATAGACAGACGAACAAGAAAGTACGAGAGCGGTGTGCACTGTAGATGTGCTGGAAAGTGTGAAAAGGAACACCTTGAGATGGTTCGGCCATGTGGAACATATGGGAAGCGAGAGAATGACTTAGAGAGTTTACGAGAATGAAGTGGAACGACAGAGAGGGAGAAGTAGACCAAGAGAGCGGTGGAAGGATAGAGTGAAGAAGTATATGCGTGAAAGCGATGCTGGATGGGAGAAGGGGTGTCAACTGACCGGGGACGGAGGTGCATAGGGACGTTTCGTTCGTGGCCAGCCCTTCGGGGATCACAGCGTACGGCAATAGAATAGATAGAAGATAACGAAAAGGACGTCACCGGTACTGCAGGGGTTAACAGACCCCAGACCTCCCATGCACCTGAAACATAGAAAACGAGCAAATCGGGAGGTGGGGAGGGGGGGGGGGGGTCACTACCGAAACATAACCCGTACATAACCGCCGCAATTCAACACCACCCTCTCTCTCTCTTTCTCTCTCACTGCAGCTCGCCTATCGCATAATAATAATAATTAGCCCAGGACACCTTTTTGTTTTGTCCACCTGATGCGTTCCAGCTCATCATCGTCGGCGCCAAATTGTGCCAGCATCGTAAAGCAGGCTCGTCCGGGCGGTGGAAATCGCCAGAGCCCCAGGCCATTTGGGAGAGGCGCCGCGTACTGAAACAACCTCGTGATTGTTAATGATGGGGGGGGGGTGATGGCAGCATGATTTGGGGCGGGGGGTGAGGGGTGGGTGGGGGGGGGGAGGAGGAGGTGTATGGGTCGGTAGGTTGGTGGGGAAGGAGGTGTATGGGTGAGTGGGTGGGTGAGTGAGTTTGGGAGTTGGATGGGTGGGTGGGGGAAGGTGTATGGTTTAAGTGGGTGGGTGGGGGAGGAAGTGTATGGGTGGGTGGGTAGGGAAGTTATGGGTGGCAGGGTGTTATAATTATGCTATGGTGGGTGGATAGGGGTGGAGGTGTATGGGCTGGCGGGTGGGTGGGTGTAATGTGCTAGGGTGGTGATGCTCTTGTGTATGGTGTAGTTAGTGCTGGTGGTGTGTACTGCGGCTCTGTGTGTGTGTGTTTATGATTGTGTTTGTGTGTGTGTGTGTGTGTGGTAGGTAGGGGTGGGGGATGGGGTGGGTAATAATTTTTGATGGTGTCGTTAGTGTGCTTTGTGTTTGTGTTACAGTGTACATGTGTGCGTGTGCTGTGTCTGTGTATTGAGTGGGTGAGGGGTGGGGATGGGTGGTGTGGGGGTGAGGGGGTGGGGATGTTGTGGGTGAGGGGGGGTGGGGATGTGTGGGTGAGGTAGGGGATGGGTGGGTGAGGGAGTGGGGTTGATTGGATGAGGGAGTGGGGTTGATTGGGTGGGGATGGGTGAGTGAAGGGGTGGGAATGGGAGGTGAGAATGGGTTTAATGTTCTATGGTAGTGGTGGTGAGGGTAGTGGTGGTGTGTGTATTGGGTTGGCTTGTGTGTTTCTGTGTGTTTGATAGTGTTTTTTGTTGACTCTGGTGTTGTTAGTGTAATGGATTGGGGTTGTGTATGTGTGTGTGTGTGTTTCAAGCTGGGCAGGTTGGGGGTGGTGTAGTGGTATAACGGTTGGTGATGATATTGGAGTTGTGTTTTAGGTTTGTATGGTCAGTGTGTTCGTTGTAATCATTATTTATTGGAGAGATAGAGAGATAGAGATACGGTGAAAGTGTGTGTGTTTGTTTGTTATGTTCTGTTACCCACCTAGCGTCATAACCTAACCAATTTATCCTGGCTATTATTTGACACATTTATTCAGATTAGGAAGAGTATAGAATTAATGAATGGGGACAAAAGAATCTAGTTTCCTTTAATGCACAGAAAACCAAGTACATTCAATTTTCTAACCGACAGAATCTCACTGACTCCCATGTATTTTTTTAATGATGTACATATTCCCACTTCCCCTAGTATTGACATTCTCGGTGTAACATTAACTACTAACTTGAGCTGGACACATTATGTTAGAAGCATTGCTAAGAATGCCTCTAAAAAACTGGGACTCCTGTACAGAGTTCGAGAATTCTTCACTGACGAGCAGTTGGCCGTAATATATAAAAGTCATGTGCGCTCTCAGATGGATTACTGTTCACCTCTGTGGGGTGGAAGTGGAGTGGTTGCATTTGGGCAGTTGGACAAAATTCAAAATAAAGCTATTAGATTAATAAATAACCCTGCAATCACACAGGACCTTCCTACATTATCCATACGAAGAAACGTTGCATCCCTTGCATTATTCTACAGATAGTTTCACAGCAATTGTTCCGAGGAACTTGCTTCAATTGTGCCGCCTCTCCACATCTTTCCCCGTAGAACTAGGGCAGCTGAGAGCGCCCATGAATTTACACTTTCTCCTCCACAATGCAGAACTTCTGCTTATCAGAATTCATTTATCCCCAGAGCTACTACTCTTTGGAATTCACTTCCCTCGAATTGCTTTCCACAAACTTACAATCTACAAATGTTTAAATCCAGTTGTTACAAAAAAAAATATGAATGGAGGATGCCTTTAGGCACATGGACCTTTTTGTTTTATCTGTGTTTTTCCTTCCTCCGTTCATTGTCTCTTAAAAAAAAAAAAAAAAAAAATATATGGAAATCAGAGGGTTAATTTGAGATAGTATTTACCCTTTCGATGCCCACAGATCCTTCCTAAGTTGTGTGCAATCGTATAATGATAGCCAGAAGAAACTGTCCAAATGGGTCATAATCCTCAAGGGAGTTAAGCTCTGACCTTTCCACTAGGACTCAACTGGTTGGAGTCTGCCAGCCAACCTAGTGAACTTAGAAATGTTGAGTTCTGTAAAGTTTTATGGTAGAAATGTAATGTTTGGGTCTTAAGGACTCAGAAACTGCCGGATGCAATTTTGTATCTGTGCAGCATTGTGCATAATTTACCTAATTAGCATATTAATTAGGTATAATAACTAAATACGGAATATCTTGATAGAAACGCAACATATAGACTTCAACATAATATCCAGACCTATTTTCGACCCCAAGGAATCCAAATAACATGGTTTTAATATCCTAAAATCCCTCCAACTATCCAAAATCCAATATAGCCACCATGGGTAACTAAATAAATCCTAAAATCACCCAAATTCAGAAATTGTTGAAGATACAGATTTGATTTTGATGAACACATACAACTCGGAAAGTAAAACTGCTACTGCACCTGTTAACCCTTTCACGCATTTATGACACAGAGGTTGCCAGATTGGCAATAATAAATAGAGTTCTCTCACTCTTATAATTACCTCTCCAAAATTAGTTTTCTGCCCACAGCTAACTCAAAGACAACTGCAGAGGTTGAAGTAACTAAACTAAAGGTTTCTAAATACCCCTGATGGTAACAAAGGCTTTAAAGTATCCCCAATAGGCTCAAAAATCGCGTCATTTGTCGGAGAGGGTTAAACACAAAACAGAGGGTAAAAGAGGCGATAGTTGGACAAACAAGATCGACAGAAGATCCTAGACAAACTTCAAAAGTATTCTCACCCACTTACTAATGACTCTACCCCCCCCCCCCCTCTTTCATTAAGGGGAGATGGGCCGTTTTTCTGGTTCCCCCTCTCCCTCGTGTTAATCTCATTGGGTTTTAGATTTTAAGACGTTTGACTCATTAGTTTGGCGATTTTATGACTTTACGCCCCATTTCTTTCTCAATATTATGACCTTTCGTGCCATTTAGGTGTCGATTTTTTTCCTGGCGAGCGAAAGCGAGCCTGTAATTTTAAGAGACCGGGACATTTTTCTACCGAAAAATACACACATTTATCTTGAAGGGGGTTCTAGGGGGTGTTCTTTACAGCTTGATGGAGGTCTGAGGTCTACGAGGAAACTAAACAAATAAATGAATTAATTAAAATATAAATAAATAATGATGACAGCCACTGTCCCCTTACTTGGCTCTCTCCTCTCCTTCCTTCCACTCTCCCCCCCCCCCCCTTCCCTTCTCTTCCCTGTCATCTATTATCTCTTCCCCTTCCTCTCCGTTTCCGGGCTTTCCTTGTCTTTCATCCCCCTTATCACCCCCCCCCCCATTTCATCCCCCCTCTCATCCACCACCTGACCCCCGCGTTGGGATCGTAAGGTCTGTGTGGCCAGTGTATCTATGTATGTAAATCCCCCCATCCCCTCATCCACCTCCTTTCCCCCACCCTCTTTCCACCAAACCCCCCCCCCATCCACCCCATCCATCTTCTCTCCCCCCTTTCATCCACCACCCCCTTCCCCTCATCAACCTCCTCTTCCCCCCCCCCCCCTTCCTAACACCCTCTTCATCCCACCTCCCCTACACCACCCACATCCTCAGCGACCCCCTCTTCACCTAGCCACCTCCTCCTCCACCTCAGTACCCTTCATCCACCTCCTCTTCCCCCCACCCCTTCCCCTCATCCACCTCTTCTTCCCCCCACCCCTTCCCCTCCACCTCCTCTTCCCCCTCATCACTTACCTCTTCCCCCACCCCCTTCAACCCAGTCACCCCTTTTCCCACCATAACCTACATCCACCTCCTCTTCCCCTCATCCACCTCCTCTTCCCCCCCCCCCTTCCCCTCATCCACCCCTTCTTCCCCCCACCCCTTCCCCTCATCCACCTCCTCTTCCCCTCATCCACCTCCTCTTCCCCCCACCCCTTCCCCTCATCCACCTCTTCTTCCCCCCACCCCTTCCCCTCATCCACCTCCTCTTCCCCCCCACCAACCTTGCCATAATTCCTGGGTGACCACAACACAGAGAAACTCCCCACTCCCCCCCCCCCCCCCCACTTCCCCTCCCATCACCCCCAACCCCCACGGCATTTCCGCCCACTGGCCCTCCGCAGACCGCAATAACAAAGAACGACAACAACAACAAAGACAAAACATCTACATCAGCAATATCAGCAACAAAGAACAACAACAACAACAAAGACAGCAACACAAATATTAACATCATCAACAATATCAGCAACAGGAACAAAGAACAAACAACAACAACAACAACAACAACTACAACGTAGATAACCAACATCAATGCCAACAACAACAACGATGGATAACGAAGAACAACAAAAAATAACAACAATAACAACAACAACACCCTAAAAACCCAACATCAATGACAGAAACAGCAAACAAATACAAATATAACAAAATAAACCTTTTTCAACAACAAATAACAACAACAATAACAGCAAAGCAAACCAAATCAGTGACTACAACAGCAACCACACCAACAACAACGAAAACAAAAAACATCATCACCAAAAAATCAGCAAAAATAAAAATAAAATAACATTAAATAAATAACATAGACAGACAAACACTTTATCACAACAATGAACAAGCCCGTACATATATATAATAAATACAAACACATATTCAAAGACCATAAACATCAAATTCAGTACCAATAGAACAACAACAACAACAACAACAACAACAACAACAACACCACCAGTCACGACATCAACAGATTTATAAATTACAACCACAAGCAAAGAAAACAACTATAAAAAATAGTACATAACCAACGATACAAAATAACAACTGGTACAAAGTCAACAACAACAACAACAACAACATCAACTTTCACGTTAACCCTTTCATTATGTTGACGTCATTTAATGGCCCAAGTCTGACATCAATTTTCATACCGTATTTCCTCTCATAAATCGATTAACGACAATACAACTGAACAAAAACATACTGTATATATATAGAGAGAGAGATTACTTCATAGATGAGTGTATGTGTGTTCGAGTACATATGTGTGTATGTGTGCATATGTAATAATAACACTAATGATAATCTAGTTTATATATTTCACTCCCAGCACCAAACACCTCCC
This sequence comes from Paralithodes platypus, assembly GCA_032716605.1. Classification (NCBI taxonomy): domain Eukaryota; kingdom Metazoa; phylum Arthropoda; class Malacostraca; order Decapoda; family Lithodidae; genus Paralithodes; species Paralithodes platypus. Next base: position 13,250 of record JAVRFV010000489.1, read on the forward strand.
AATGAAATTAATGAAAGCATGTGATCTTCCCTGGATTCGAACCTGGGTTACCACATACAGATCTTAAACACTCTAACCATTACACCATCAAGACAGTTAAAGGTTAAGTACATAATAATAGGCATATTTCAAGACAGCAGCCAAAGAAGCAGAAAATACACAAACTTAACCTAGATCTCACCCTGAGGGATCAATATTGCTGATCCAGGCTGCTAACGAAGCTTGATGGAAGTCTATGGAGGCAATTAAGCTAAGCATTATTAAAAAATATATAATAAATGAACAAATTAACAAACCCCACTCCCCTTAAGAATGATTAGCTATGTAATATCTCCAAGATTAATTTCAGATTCATTATATATCAATATAATTATTAGTTTGTTATACTTCTGTTCTAGATTATTGTTCTGCTCTCTCTCTCTCTCTCTCTCTCTCTCTCTCTCTCTCTCTCTCTCTCTCTCTCTCTCTCTCTCTCTCTCTCTCTCTCTCTCTCCGCAGTGTTTATCAAGCAGTAAACTGATATGCATTCTATTTTCAGTGTTTATGACACCTATTATCGACACACACACACAGAGAGAGAGAGAGAGAGAGAGATTGAGTGAGATTAACGTATGATTTTGTGTATGTATAGGCTAACTAAACGATTCTATTTGTGTCAAGTTCAGCAAATAATTATACACTTTTACTACGATGGAGTGCGGTACGTCTTTAATACTATCTATGCTAAAATTAATATACTTGGCTAGAGTCGTGATATTTAACCTCTGTAACTCAAAACATACTAGAGTACGGTAAATGTCCACACCAATTCCCTGTCTACATCTTCCCAAATTGTAGAAATATTAGCTTAATTATTCTAGTCTGCGTATGTAGGTAGGTGTGTGTGTGTGTGTCTGTGTGTGTGTGTGTGTGTGTGTGTGTGTGTACTGTATATAGATGTAAGTGTGAAAGTTCTGCCCACCATGACTTCTCAACACTAAAGGTGAGGATCGGTATGAAAGTGTGTTTGTGTATGTATGCAAGTGTGTGTGTGTGTGTGTGGGGGGGGGGGGGGGGGGGTGGTGGTGGCTGTAGGTGTTAAGTGTGTACAATAGGTGTTTATAAGTGTGTAAGTGTGAAAGTCCTGCCCACCATGACTTCTCAATAGTAAAGGTGAGGATCGGTATGTAAGTGGGTGTGTGTGTTTGTGTGTGTTTGTTAAGTGAGTATGTAGGTGTTTGTGATAAGTAGATGTGTAAAAGTGTGTAAGTTTGAACCCACCATGACTTCTCAACAGTAAAGGTGAGGATCGATGACTAGGGAGGTGAGAGAAGGTCACTCTGACGGTGCCCCCTTTTCTTCTCTATGTTTAACTTTATTATATTATAAGTTTCTACGTTCTTTGATCTGTTTCTCCTTCTTGCTATTATATCTTTCTCTTCTTGCTTTAATCTCTTTCTCCTTCTTGCTTATCTACTCTTTCTCCCTTTCTTTATTTTTCTGTTATTATTGTATATTATGTGTCTACTTTCTTTAATATCTTTCTCCTTGTTTGTATCTCTTTCTCCTTGTTTTTTTATCATTCTCCTTCGTGTTTTTATCTTTTTCTCCTTGTTTCTATCTCTTTTTCCTTCTTGTTCTTAACTCTTTCTCCTTAATACTCTATTCTCTTCACTTTCCTTCTCTGTTATTAGTGTAATTTATGTTTCTAATTTCTTTTATCTCTTTCTCATTCTTGCTTTTATCTCTCTTTTTGTCCTTCTCTCGGTTCT
>JAVRFV010000489.1:20000-35378 GCA_032716605.1 Paralithodes platypus
AAGTGTGTGAGTTGGTTTGAGTGTTTTGTGAGGCTTAAGTGTGTGAGTTGGTTTGAGTGTTTTGTGAGTGTGTGAGTTGGTTTGTGTGTGAGTTGGTTTGAGTGTTTTGTGAGGCTTAAGTGTGTGAGTTGGTTTGAGTGTTTTGTGAGGCTTAAGTGTGTGAGTTGGTTTGAGTGTTTTGTGAGGCTTAAGTGTGTGAGCTGGTTTGAGTGTTGTGTGAGGCTTAAGTGTGTGAGCTGGTTTGAGTGTTTTGTGAGGCTTAAGTGTGAGCTGGTTTGAGTGTTTTGTGAGGCTTAAGTGTGTGAGCTGGTTTGAGTGTTTTGTGAGGCTTAAGTGTGTGAGCTGGTTTGAGTGTTTTGTGAGGCTTAAGTGTGTGAGCTGGTTTGAGTGTTTTGTGAGGCTTAAGTGTGTGAGTTGGTTTGAGTGTTTTGTGAGGCTTAAGTGTGTGAGCTGGTTTGAGTGTTTTGTGAGCACTAGAATGTGTGTGTGTGTGTGTGTGTTTGTGTGTGTGTGTAAAATGTTCATGTTCTGTAGTGTTGTGATTGTTTGAGTGGGCTTGTGAGTTCTTTGGTGTGTTTGTGTGTTTGTGTGTTGGCGAATGTTTGAGTCATTGAGTGTTTGTGTGTTTGATAGCGTTGAATATGCTTCAATGTGTTTGTGAATATTTATGTGTTTGTGTGATTGCTTAAGTTTATTACTGTGCGCTTCAGTTTATTAAAGTGCGCTTGTCTTCGCGGTAATGTTCTCGTGTGTGTAAACTTGCGTGCGTTCCCCAGCTAGTCAGTAAATTAATTGTCTTCAGTTAGCCCTTCGTTTTCTTCGCGTCCCTTCTTCCGTTTTCTCTCTTGTCTTGTTTTGTCCGCGAGTATCGTCAGTTTTCCTTCATTAGTTTTCGTCCTATTTTCATTTTTAATCTTAAGGGTAAACTATTCTATGTATTTGTTTCTCCAGTTTTCTTCTGATCCTGATTATTCCAAAATTCTATTTTGTCATTGATTTTGTTTTATATATATTTGTGTTACCAAAATGATTGTCATCGTTTTTCCATCGTTTATTATTTTTTGCAATCAAAATTAGTTGGTAAAATGTATGTATTATATAGTAATGCCGGTACGTATGGTTTGTTTATTTTCAACTGGCGGTAAATTGCAAAGTTTGCATCAAGATTTCTCAGATAATTGGAAGATTGTGTAGTTAAATATGGTGATAAATATATAAACCTGGTCTTAATATGATGCAGACACATATAGTAGTTTCATATTTGTCCATTAAGTATCCTGTATTAAGTAACACCCCGTTCTTAACATTATATAAACATTATATAAACATTATATTAACATTATATAAACATTGTAGATACTGTATTAAGTAACATCCCGTTCTTAACATTATATAAACATTATATAAACATTATATTAACATTATATAAACATTGTAGATACTGTATTAAGTAACACCCCGTTCTTAACATTATATAAACATTATATAAACATTATATAAACATTGTAGATACTGTATTAAGTAACACCCCGTTCTTAACATTATATAAACATTATATTAACATTATATTAACATTATATAAACATATAAACATTGTAGATACTGTATTAAGTAACACCCCGTTCTTAACATTATATAAACATTATATTAACATTATATAAACATTGTAGATACTGTATTAAGTAACACCCCGTTCTTAACATTATATAAACATTATATAAACATTATATTAACATTATATAAACATTGTAGATACTGTATTAAGTAACACCCCGTTCTTAACATTATATAAACATTATATAAACATTATATAAACATTGTAGATACTGTATTAAGTAACACCCCGTTCTTAACATTATATAAACATTATATAAACATTATATTAACATTATATAAACATTGTAGATACTGTATTAAGTAACACCCCGTTCTTAACATTAACCATCAATTACAACCCCATTGCACTTGAATAAACTAAAGAATGCATATGGTGGGATTCGAACTCGGGACACCACATCCAGAACATAAACATCTTCTAAACCATTACACCACCAAGACAGTTAAAGGTTGAAACCAGTGATGCCTCCATGCGTGAAGCCATGCATACCTATGGACGTATGTACCGTATTGTATGTTTATACATAGAATATATGCATACATTATTAGTTCCTGGGGAGATTTTCACTTAAGGGATTTTTTTCTTTACCCCCTTCTCCCTCATGTTTAGCCCCATTGCTTTTGAGATTTTAAGACGTTCGCCCAATTAGTTTGGCGATTTTAAGAACTTTCACCCAATTTATGTCACTTTTAAGACCTTTCGTCCCATTTAGGTGTCGATTTTTTCCTGGCGAGCGATAGCGAGCCTGCAATTTAAGAGGAATCGGCCTTCGGCCGGGACATTTTTCTACCGAAAAATTTACAAATTTGTCTTGAAAGGGGGTCAAGGGGGTGTAATTTCAAGCTTGATGGAAGTCTAGGAAACGCACTAAAAACCTCCCCTTAACTAGAGTCACGGATCTAGGTTTCATATGTAAAAAAGAAAATCTCAGAAAGGATTACATAGAGAGAAATTACAGTACATCAATAGAGACATTACCTGTGCATAGACTCCACCAAATAAATAATTCCATTAATTAAAAAAATATATGTTGGTACCTGTATCAACACCATGAATATTTATCCGAGCGGCAATAATGTTAATCCCACATGGTCATTCCGGGCGTGTAGGACAGAAGTTGAGGAAGCTTACTTTACGCTCAGCCACGGTATATAGTCAGGGATCACTTTCACTACTTAAGGGGAGATAGGCTGTTTTTCTAGACCCCTTTCTACCTCGTATTTAGCACCATTAGTTTTGAAATGTTTAAGACGTTCGGTTCTTTAGTCTGGCGATTTTTACACCTTTAGCTCCATTTCGTTGTACATTATAAGACCTATCGTGCCATTTAGGTGTCGATTTTTCCCTGTCGAGCGATAGCGAGCCTGTAATTATAAGAGGAACTCGGCCAGGGAAATTTTTCTACCGAAAAATGTTAAAATTTATCTTGACGGGGTGGGTCTAGGGGGCATTTTTCTAAGTTTGAGGGAGGTCTAGCGAGGAAACTAAAAAATACATGAATACATGAATTAATAGACCAAAAAACACAGCCACTAGCTCCTTAAATATAAGCTTTGCTTTTAGCTATAAGGAAAAATACGCATACATTTATATAGACGAAACTTCAATTTAATATAGTGTACATGTGCGTTAATTTAATATAGTGTACATGTGCGTTAATTTAATATAGTGTACATGTGCGTTAATTTAATATAGTGTACATGTGCGTTAATTTAATATAGTGTACATGTGCGTTAATTTTGTTTGTAATTATTTTTTTGTATGCGATAAATTACCCAGTTCATTTTATGGAACTAGGACACGTGGATGTACAGTTTCCCACATAAGTACGCATTATATATAACTGTATAATTATATACTAATATAATATATATATATATATATATATATATATATATATATATATACTGTATATATAATATGTTATTTGCGAGTGAATTTGAATAGTTACCTGGGTGAATGCAGACAAATGTGTATACCTGTTGATCAGCATTACAAAGGCTTACCTCAACTTCCGGCCGTGTGTACCGGAGTTTTGTAATGCTTTGTACTCCACCGGCCGCCATTGTCTGATGCTCTGGAGGGGAGAGTTGGATTTATTTGTTCATTTATTATTGGTTATTTTCTTTAGTTCCTCCCAAGATCTCCATCAAGCTTTGAAAATCCCCCTAATACCACCCTTCTAGAGAATTGTTTACATTTTTGAGTGGATAGAATGGTGCTGTGCGGGTATGGACATGTTGAGCGAATGGGAGATGAAAGGCTTGCAAAGAGAATATATGAGTCCGATACAAAGGGAGGTAAAGGGATAGGAAGACCTCGGTTGAGATGGAGAGATTGTGTAATAAAAGCGTTGGAAGGTAGAGGGATGACTGTAGAACAGGCAAGAGAAGTGGTAATGAATAGGAATGAATGGAGAATGCTTGTGAATAGATGAGTGATAATGCAGTCGTTGAGAGAGGGGGTCGGGTGCCAGTTGGACTATATAGTCAGTCAGGCGCCTGGCCCGGGGAGCCGGTTTATATGAAGGGTCATGCCTGGATGTAAGAGGGCGGGCATTGTGGTGTGCTCCGCTGCGCGTCTGCCTGCTGAGACCGGAACCACCCCCAGCTTATGGGTATGTGCCTTAGTATATACGTACATAAATATTAATATACTAATATATAATATATATATATATATATATATATTTGTAGATATATTTATGTACCTATCTATCTATCTATCTGTCTAATCTTTCAATATGTGTGCGTTTGTCTTTCTGTCAAGTCAGTCTTTGTTTGAAGTCTGTGTGTGTATGTGTGTGTGTGTGTGTGTCTGTCCAACCCACACACTTGGAACTGTCCTCATTCTCCACGCACTCACACTCACACAAAGCACGCACACACACGCAAACACTGTCTAGACACGCAAATGCCAAGATATGTATGACTTCTTACACACACACACACACACACACACACACACACACACACACACAGAGAGGCACGTTCGACTTTCTTCACATAAACTCAATTAGAATTTCAAGAAGTACGTCCTGTTTTCCTACATACCCAATATAAATCAATTCTTCCAATGTAACTCAATTCTTCCAATGTAACTCAATTTGGGCTTACGAGAAGGACATGTGAATTTAGGCATGTCTCAGAACGTTTAGTTTCCTCCTGCTTGACTTAAAGGGGTACCGGTAGTGGATATTTGTTGGTCTATTTATTTATTTGCATATATATTTTATAGTAACCTCGCTAGACCTCCATCAAGCTTAAAAATACCCCCTAGGCTCCCCCTTCTAGATAAATTTGTGCATGTCCCGGCCGAAGGCTAGTTCCTCCTAGAATTAGACTAGCTATCGCTCGCCAGGAAAAAAATCGATACCTAAATTTCACGAAAGGTTTGTGTGTGTGTGTGTGTGTGTGTGTGTGTGCGTGCGTGCGTGCGCGTGCGTGCTATACTCTGTTCCAAATTGGTAGGCCCACTGTTGCTCGCCAGGAAAAAAATAGACACCTAAAGCGCACGAAAGGTCTAATTATTGGTAAAGAAATGGGACGAAAGATCTTAAAATCAACAAACGTCTTAAATTCTCAAACCTAATGGGGCTAAACACGAGGAAGAAGGGGGACCAAAACATAACAATAACCCAACTCTCCTTAAGTATTTAGTAGAAAAGATGATGATTCAACTATATGTAGACGCCAATGGGGTGAGAAGGAAAAAGTCAGTCGTTAGTTGCCATGTCCGAGAAAGGGCAATCACAAACTACACGCTCTTAAACTTTGAATGGAGCGATGATGGAGGAAGTGAGACGTTCTTTTAGGTATTTCAAGAAAGTCATGGCTTTTGTTGATAGGAGGAAGTGTGATGTTCTTTTAGGTATTTTCAAGAATGTTGGGCATATTTTGATAGCTGGAGGTGAGAATTTTTGTATGTATTTCAAGAAAGTCATGATATTTGTTGATAGGAGGAAGTGAGACGTTCTTTTAGGAATTACAAGATAGTCACGTCGGCATTATTTAATAGGGGGAAGTTTAATTTTGGTGTCCGAGGTGATTCATAGGCCGGGTTAAGGGGAGATTTCCACTTGAGGGATTTTTTTCTAGACTCCTTTCTCCCTCATGTTTAGCCCCATTGTTTGTCTAATTTTAAGACGTTCGCCCCATTATTTTGACGATTTTAAGAACTTTCAGCCCATTTCTGTCAATTTTAAGACATTTCGTGCCATTTAGGTGTCGATTTTATCCTGGCGAGCGATAGCGAACCTGTAATTTAAGCGGGAAATTTTTCTACCGAAAAATTTACACATTTATCAAGGGTGTGTAATCTTAAGTTTGAAGGATATCTAGGGACCAAACTAAAAACCTCCCCTTAAGGGCTACTAGCTCTGACACCAACAGGGAGGAATGTCGCCAGAGATGTGTGCTTCTTTATCTGTTTATCACCAGAGATGTGACCAAGGAGGTTTAATATATATTTATTAAACCTTCCCTGGATGTGACCTTGTTTACCGTTTTCTGCTTAGCCTCTGCTGTAGGGTGGACTTAAGTATATATGTTAAGTATGGGTGTCATTGTACGATGTCATGCAGTTTAGGAAGAACCTGTGGGAGTGGGCTGGTTAATTGGGATGAATTTTACCCTCGAGTTCTTTCCTAAGCTGAACAAATTACTTTAACGTCAGCCATAGTAAATGTATAACAACACCCCCGTATGGAAGGGGTTAATAAGTGTTATTTACTTATGGTTTTCTTATTATATGTATGTGTATTATTTGTTGTATTTATTTATTTTTTATGTATTTATCAACTCTGCGTAAGCAGAGTGGTATCGCCCCCCGTATAGTGGTACATGCTAACCGAAATGTCTGTCTGTCTGTCTGGCTGTCCGAGAACTCCTCCTTGACCGTTTGACGGATTTTCACCAAACTTCACACGAACATTCGGTGCGTGAATTAGACGGTAATTATTTTTTTTATTTTTTGAATTTGTGCAATAGTTATGATCTTAGGTCCTAAAAATGGTTTTGCCCCCCCCCCCCCTCCCCCCTATATAAAATTAAACTATAAATTAATTATAGTACCGGTATATTATTATACTTTACAAATATGTGTGTTAGTTATAGCCTATATACTATAGGTTGAACCAGTTCAGTACCGGTGACACCCTTTTAATTATATTCTGGCAATGATTAGACGATTTTCTTCATCTTAGGAAAGATCTCTAGCAATAATAAGGCTTCAAACAATCTCAACCAACCCTTTTGACTACCACAAATCCTTCTTAAGCTGCATAATATCGTCTAAATATAGCTAGAATACATTTTAACAAGACGTCGCTGGTACTGAAAGGGTAAATATAATAATATAATCCACTGGTTATTGGGTAAGTATTACCACTTGTAAGCCGTGGATCAGGTTCAATCACTGGTTGAAACTGCTTCGAAACATTTATAACTTTAGTATTTTGTCTTATACAGGGTACAGTCACGAACATAAATACTGCGACACCAGCCAGATGATATTCGCCCCTTCGTCTCCAAAGGTATTGCGAAACTTTGTATTCAAACTCACAATTATTTCTATATATCATTCTAGCTTCCGCCAAACGATTTTATTCAGCTTAGTATAAACCTCTCGTGAGTATAAACCTCTCGTGATGAAGGAGTTGGCGTTATCTGGTTGATGTCACAGTATTTATGCTCGTGACTGTACAATCGTGGATTTTTTTTTTAGAGACACCGTAAGGACGCACGGTCGAACTATTTTGGAAAACTGCTCGAGACATTTAGATGACATTTACTTGGATTTGTTAGTTAATCCATGCAGTACGGTACCGGTGACATTGTTAGTTAATCCATGCAGTACGGTACCGGTGACATTGTTAGTTAATCCATGCAGTACGGTACCGGTGACATTGTTAGTTAATCCATGCAGTACGGTACCGTGGACATTGTTAGTTAATCCATGCAGTACGGTACCGGTGACATTGTTTAGTTAATCCATGCAGTACGGTACCGGTGACATTGTTAGTTAATCCATGCAGTACGGTACCGGTGACATTGTTAGTTAATCCATGCAGTACGGTACCGGTGACATTGTTAGTTAATCCATGCAGTACGGTACCGGTGACATTGTTAGTTAATCCATGCAGTACGGTACCGGTGACATTGTTAGTTAATCCATGCAGTACGGTACCGGTGACATTGTTAGTTAATCCATGCAGTACGGTACCGGTGACATTGTTAGTTAATCCATGCAGTACGGTACCGGTGACATTGTTAGTTAATCCATGCAGTACGGTACCGGTGACATTGTTAGTTAATCCATGCAGTACGGTACCGGTGACATTGTTAGTTAATCCATGCAGTACGGTACCGGTGACATTGTTAGTTAATCCATGCAGTACGGTACCGGTGACATTGTTAGTTAATCCATGCAGTACGGTACCGGTGACATTGTTAGTTAATCCATGCAGTACGGTACCGGTGACATTGTTAGTTAATCCATGCAGTACGGTACCGGTGACATTGTTAGTTAATCCATGCAGTACGGTACCGGTGACATTGTTAGTTAATCCATGCAGTACGGTACCGGTGACATTGTTAGTTAATCCATGCAGTACGGTACCGGTGACATTGTTAGTTAATCCATGCAGTACGGTACCGGTGACATTGTTAGTTAATCCATGCAGTACGGTACCGGTGACATTGTTAGTTAATCCATGCAGTACGGTACCGGTGACATTGTTAGTTAATCCATGCAGTACGGTACCGGTGACATTGTTAGTTAATCCATGCAGTACGGTACCGGTGACATTGTTAGTTAATCCATGCAGTACGGTACCGGTGACATTGTTAGTTAATCCATGCAGTACGGTACCGGTGACATTGTTTTTAATTATATTCTGGCTGCTAGTAGACTAATTTGTTCAGCTTAGGAAGGACATCTACACATTAACAGGCTGCAGACTATAGGTCCACATGCTTTCATTAATTTCATTGGGCAGTGTTTGGTGTTGGGAGTGAAATAGATAAATATGATTAATCCTTATAGCTACCATATATCTTTCCTAAGCTACATGCATTTGTCTAAATATAGCTGGGATAAAATAAAAAAGACGTAACTGTACCCATGTGTAAATGCTTGCATGCCTTGTCGCAGTGTCAATAACGTTTTCCTCCACATTTTCTATATATTTCCGCTTCCCCCATCTTTCACTTGAGCCAATACATGTCATTGTATTTATCCGTAGTGTAGCGTATTGCTATTTTACGTTTATAATCTCGCGTTCGGTATAATTAATTTAGGTAAGTCTATATATGTGTTAATGTATATACCCGTAGCGTATTTGACTTAAATGTTCTTGTATATATGATTATACTATTCCTTGTCCCGTCTGCATAAGCCGTATGTCTCATCTCACTTTTGGTATTCTCTCTGTGCTTACCCTATTGAATGGCCAGTTTAAATACTAACCCTTTTAGCCTTGGGAAATCGTTCTTTTAAAACCTAAATGTAGTATAAAGTTTGCTATAGACGATAATTAGCGTTCGTAGGTTTAGTTTATATGCCCGGTATCCATTTAAATCGGTCCCAGATTAGATGAAGTAGCAACATAAGGTGGGGTTGTTGATGTGCGCATGATCGGGCAAGCACGGGTACCAACTGAACGTATGATAGTCACCTCTTACCTACCGTAGTCATTTGTACCATAACCTCTACGTTGTTCCATATTTAGTACCCACGTATGAGAGTAAAAACAAGAGTAATATTAGTTTTATATTTAACTGATGGAAAATATTAAATCACGTGAAGACTAATGTGTGTGTATTTCATTGCGTCTCCCGTGAATGGTTGGCAGACCGGAAGCTCCACCCTCCCTGCCTCACCTACTCACTTGCATGTTTCCCCGGGCCGTGCCTCGTGTGTGTCTTAGAATTTGTGTGCTTTATTTGTTTGCGTGTGCGTTTAATGGGTTGCAACCTCACCTGGATACTAGCTTGCGTGTGGGTCATCCGGATACTAGGTTACGTGTGTTCTCCATGTACGTGTGCGTGACTGTAGCAGAGTAACTAGTGAAGTGACCGTTCTGGACTAAGGCTCGACTCTTCCGTTCTTCGTAGGTGGTGATGGCGGCGGTGAGATTGCCCTGTGCTGACTGGACTTCCGAGTTGGCTGCCTCCCTTACTTCCGCAAGGTAGGTTGTTGTTCTGGAGTTTATTTCTGGCGTTAAATGTTTTTTTCTTCTTCTGGCATTGGACTCATTTTCCTTTCTATGTTTTTTTGTGATTTTGTATTTGTCACATTCATACCCATCCGTATCCACCTAAGCTCATCCACATCAATCCACTGGCATCCACACCCACCCACCATCATCCACACCCACCCACCCACCATCATCCACACCCATCCACCTCTCACCTATCCACCACACCCTCCACCACACCCACCACCATCCACACCCTCCCACCCACCCACCAGTCACCCACCCACCAGTCACCTACATCCACACCCTCCCACCGACATCCACACCCACCCACCCACCACCATCCACACCCACCCACCCACCCACCATCCAACACATCCACCCACCCACCACTATCCACACCCTCCCACCCACCACCATCCACCCTCCCACCCACCACCATCCACACCCACCCACCCACCCACCGACATCCACACCCACCCACCCACCCACCGACATCCACACCCACCCACCCACCGACATCCATACCCACCCCCCCACATCCACCCCCACCCCCCCACATCCACCCACCCACCCACCCACCAACATCCACCCACCAACATCCACACCCACCCACCAACATCCACACCCACCCACCAACATCCACCCACCGACATCCACACCCAACCACCCACCGACATCCACCGACATCCACACCCACCCACCCACATCCACACCCACCCATCGACATGCACCCACCGACATCCACACCCACCGACATCCACACCCCCCCACCCACCGCCCACCGACATCCACACCCGACCCACATCCCACACACACCCACTTTCCACACCGACATCACCCACCCACCGACATCCACACCCACCCACCGATATCCGCACCCACCCACCGACATCCACACCCACACACCAACATCCACACCCACACCCACACACCGACATCCACACCCACCCACCGACATCCACACCCACCCACCGACATCCGCACCCACACACCGACATCCACAGCCACCCACCGACATCCACACCCACCCACTGACATCCACACCCACACACCGACATCCGCACCCACACACCGACATCTGCACCCACACACTGACATCCACACCCACCCACCGACATCCACACCCACACATTCACACCCACACACCGACATTCACACCCACACACCGACATCCACACCCACCCACCGACATCCACACCCACCCACCCACCGACATCCACACCCACCCACCCACCGACATCCACACCCACCCACCCACCGACATCCACACCCACCCACCCACCGACATCCACACCCACCCACCCACCGACATCCACACCCACTCACCCACCCACCGACATCCACACCCCCCCACCCCCCGACATCCACACCCACCCACCCACCGACATCCACACACCACCCACCCACCAACATCCACCGACATCCACACCCACCCACCCACCGACATCCACACCCACCGACATCCACACCCACCCACCCACCGACATCCACACCCACCCACCCACCGACATCCACACCCACCCACCCACCGACATCCACACCCACCCACCCACCGACATCCACACCCACTCACGCACGACATCCACACCCACCCACCCACCACATCCACCCACCCACCAACATCCACACCCACCCACCGACATCCACACCCACCCACACCCACCCACCCACCGACATGCACACCCACCCACCGACATGCACACCCACCCACCGACATGCACACCCGCCCACCTACATCCACACCCGCCCACCGACATCCACACCCGCCCACCGACATCCACACCCGCCCACCGACATCCACACCCGCCCACCGACATCCACACCCGCCCACCGACATCCACACCCACCCACCGACATCCACACCCACCCACCCACCCAGCCATCCGGCTGGCTCAGTTGACTGCGTGCCTGATTCCCATCTCGAGGTCTCGCGTTCAATCCCCGCTCAGATTGAAAAGTTTTTCTGGGATATAGCCGGCGGTTACCATCTCCCCATGAGCAAGGGGGATGGGTAATGGTTTCTGGTAGACTGAAGAAAGCCAAGCGCTTGTGAATCCTCGAAGGAGGAGATACGGGCGCTATATAAGTAACCAGACGATTATTATTATTATTATTATATATATATATATATATATATATATATATATATATATATATATATATATATATATATATATATATATATAATACTTAAGGTTAACGGTCAAGGTCAAAGAACAAAAGAAGAGTGTTAATAATTGTCTTTAAACTCTTCCTAAACTGTTTAACCCTTTGTGTACCGGTGACGTCATTTGTATTGTAGTCTAGCTATAATTAGACGATTTTGTGGAGCTTATGAAGGATCTATGGTTGTAAAAATTGTTAATTAAGATAGTTGAAAGCCTGCTAATTTTATGGAGGCCCTTCATAAACTAAGCTAAATCAAATCGTCCTAATATCCAGTATGAAATGAAACCGACAGAACTGTACTGAACGGGTTACGTATCGTCACCAAATGTTGCTGGCAAATTTGGTTGGTCAATGCAACGATTGTCCAAATTTTGTGTTTTTGTTATTCAAAGGTCAAGGTGAATGTTGAAGGTCACAGATTATGGTCACTATTTCTTTCTTATTTGTATTTTAAATTTGAATTACACCATATTCAAAATGCTACAAAATAGTGTTTCGCTGACCTTATTATAGATAAGTATTCCAATGGTTAAGATTCAATGTGATCTTAAATATAATTATATATATATACTTCCAGGCGGACATGAACCACCAACAGTCAGGACGAGTGTCCATACTTTAATCCACTATACACAAGTATCCTCTATCACGCTGTGGTATAGTGGATTAAAGTATGGGTTGTTCTGACTGTCGGTGGTTCGAGTCCGGCTGTGAGCATAACAAAAAACATTTAGTATATATCTATATACAGTATATATACTGTATATGACCCGATTTTACCTAAGAGATTCAATGCTATTTGCAGAATAATTCTAGGTCGCAGAGTTGTGTATGTATTTTTTTTTTTTTTTTTGTAATGCGAAAACTGCACACCTACTTTATTTGTTATTCAAATTATTTCCCCCCCTGTGTCTGTATGTGTGTTTTGTTTTTTTTTGTTTTTTTTTGGGGGGGGGGGTTGAGATGATAATGTAGGCCTAAACACGCCAAAAGATAGGAGGCCTTGATTTTCCCTTACACCCTCAGCACCCCCTCCCCCTCACACCCCCCTCCCCCTCCCTGCTCCCTCCCCCTCCTTGCTCCCTCCCCCTCCTTGCTCCCTCCCCCTCCTTGCTCCCTCACATCCCCTCCCCCTCCTTACTCCCTCACATCCCCTCCCCCTCCTTACTCCCTCACATCCCCTCCCCCTCCTTACTCCCTCACATCCTCTCCCCCTCTTTACTCCCTCAGCACCCCTCCCCCTCCCCCCTTACTACCCAACACAACTCCTCACAACCACAACCTCGCAAGGCCACAAGTCGGCCCTCACGTTCAACCACCACTACCACCACCACAACTACCATGACCCACAACCACTACCACAACTACCACCATTACCCTCAACCACCACAACAACCACCATGACCCTCAACCACCACAACAACCACCATGACCCTCAACCACTACCACAACTACCACTGTGACCCTCAACCACTACCAGAACTACCACCAGCCTCGGAGTCCTCGGGGGGGGGGGGATAAATGCCCCCACACCCGACCGACCTTCCCCTGACGACTCAACGAAATTATCTGAACATCGGCCTGTTACTCTTACTATCAACTTTTGCAACATTCGCGGACTTTCCTCTACTTTTCCCCTCTTGAACACCATCTCTCCTCCTACAAACCTGATCTTATTTTCCTCACTGAAACTCAGGTGTCTGAAGCAACTGCCAGCAGCCCCTTCTCTGTATCCTCCTACTTTCCCTATCCTAGTTTCAAAGCCAAAGGCGGATATTTTATACGTGCACAACAAACTCACTTGCTCTCGTGTTCCAGATTTCGACTCCTCTGAATTCTCAACTTTATGGCTCAAGCTATCCTGTCATTCTCATACTAAATAGTTCTGTGCCGTCTATCTTTCCCCTAACTCTACCGACTTTGGCAAATTCTTTGACTATTTAAACTCTACAGTGGAACACATTCTATCCATTTCTCCTTTCTCAGAAATCTCTATCTTAGAAGATTTCAACGTTCACCACTGCCAATGGCTCTCCTCTCATACTACTGACCAACCTGGTGAACAAGCCTACGTCTTTTCTATCCTAAATTACCTAGAGCAGTTGGTTCAGCAACCCACCCGTATCCTGGATCGCTTCGGAGATTGGCAAAACATTCTCGACTTGTTTCTAACTTACATACCTTCTTTTTATACTTAGGATAATTTCTCTCCTTTGGGCTCCTCCGACCATACAGTTTTCTCTGTTACCCGTCCTATCTCTCCCGTACGGCCACCCGATTATCCCAGCCGGCGGTGCTTGTGGCAAAATGGCCGTGGTGGAAGGCCGAATTAGGGAACATCAAGGTTTAATGTAGGGATGTACCGGTACAATAAGATAAACTATAAGGGAACTAGAATAAGATAGATTGTACACCACTTTGTAATTGTCACTTTAGCGCTGCCGACTGGAAGGCTCTCCAGAAGTACTTCTTTGATATCCCATGGAATTATTTTTGCTTCCGTGGCGGGGACCCTCGTAGAGTGCTGAACAGTCAGGACGGGTGTCCATGCTTTAATCCACTACACTTTATCACGTCATGATGTAGTTCATTACAGCATGGACATCCGTCCTGACTGTCGGTGGTTCGATTCCGGCTGGGAGTATATAATATGTATTAGCTCACGTGTATTTGTGAGAGAGTATAGGCTATATCCTGTAATGTCAAAATGTCTTCCATAAACTGAAGTATTTTTCTCTCCCCAGGTACGTGTGTCTCTGTGCCGGGGGTGGCTGGTACAGTACAGTCACAGTCATATGTGTTGTTCTCTTCATGTATTCATCTCTTCTGCATGGTGACGCTCTTTTCATGTTATTATGGCTGAAGGTAGACGATGTTATACGGTTTAAGGGGAGATCTCCACTTAAGGGATTTTTTTCTTGACCACTTTCTCCCTCATGTTTAGCCCCATTGCTTTTGATATTATAAAACGTTTGCCCCATTAGTTTAGCGATTTTAAGAACTTTCAACCCATATTAAGACCTTTCGTGCCATTCAGGTGTCAATTTTATCCTGGCGAGCGATAGCGAGCCTTTAATTTAAGAGGAACCGGCCTTCGGCCGGGACAATTTTTCTAACGAAAAATGTACCAAATATTCGTGAAAGGGACTAAAGGGGGTGTAATTTTAAGCTTGATGGAGGTCTAGGGAACAAACTAAATACCTCCCCTTAAGAGGGGTAGAGTTTCTGTTTTGGTGAATTTACTTATTGATTTGATTTTTAGTTTGCTTGCTATAACTCCATCAAGAAAAATCCCCCCCCCCCCCCACACACACACGGACACAAAGTCTTACACACACACACACACACACACGCGCACACACCAGGCTTTGTGTTGATATTATATTAAACA